>VMBQ01010132.1:0-28920 GCA_007657795.1 Dreissena rostriformis | reverse complement strand
TTATTATTAAAGGCTCAACATTCTTCGTTACGTGCATTTATGGTTTGATCTTTCGTTGGAAATGTTTTGTTATAAAAAGCATGATTATGGACAAAATTGAAGTATTTATGGATTTTACAGTTTAAAAAACTTAAACAAATATGCATGTATAGTGTACGCTATAATGATATTATCTACATCTCGGTAATGTTATAGTTTAGTTAATTCATCCGTATCCTTTTCCAGATTACCCGTTTAAAGATCGCATGGAATAAATTTGCCAAGGGTTTTCGAGAGGCAGGCAAATGCAGGTAATAATTATTTTATTTTCATAGTCTGGATCTAAGCATGGCTCTTAGTAAAATACAAATAGGTTTAAGGCTTCTTATTATATACAATAACGCGTAGAAAATAATAATTGAACGTTTCAAAAGCGCGAACAAAAAACAATACAAACTACATTTAAGGGTGTTCGTTTGTATTGTTTTTCATTTCTATGCATGTATATTCACTACGTTATGACGACTTTTAATGGACATGCACTATTTCATGAACGACCTTCGGGTGTCCTCTCGCGCAAGGATTACTGGCTTATCAATCACATCTGTATTTACCTGTTTAGCCGACAAAACGCTATGATAACCTTTTGTGCAATTTGACATTTGGTAATGGTTGATTCCCACGGGTACGAATGGTTGACAATTGTCATATGTTAAGCACACTCCTTTCAAACTAATTCCCATCATTCTTCGGGCTTTTAAAGTTGCTACGAGCGAAGCTTTCCATAATTTTGTGCAATTATTATCATAGAACAGTTTGCTNTTTGTTTATATTCCGCTGCGCATGCGCAGTCCTCTGTTTTTTTGATTTATCTGACGAATCTCATGGTCAGACAAAATTCACGCTACACCGGGACCAATCATCGCGCGTCATAATCTCGCGATAACGCGTGAGAACTCGCAGCGCGCGTGGTGAATACGCTGATTACAGCTGTCGACTTATCACGAGTCACGGCCCAAAACGGGTCACGTATTTAATATCGCGTCATTGCATCACATATCTTATCTAAAATAATAAAACTGTGTCGTCTGCAGATCGTGTGCATGTTTTTTGTGGTTTCAGTTCTCACCGCGTGAATCATGTTAAATTCAAAACAGTAGAAATCCGATTGAACATGTTTGTATGTCCGATGTATAGGACATAACTACAGTTTACTTTATTGCATAAATAAAACAAAATGACAATATATACTCTGTGTTGACGCTTGGTGTTCCATTCATCGTGTACTAAGTTCCCTCAAAATACTTCGTTCTGGGAAAACTGGGATGAATGCATATGCGCAAAGTGGCAACCCAGATTAGCCTGTGCAGTCTGCACAGGCTTATCAGAAACGAAACTGTTTGCTTTTATAAAAGAATTCGTTCAAAGGGAGTCTCTGATTATAACCCGTTTCGGTAGTAACTAGACGGTCTCGAATGGCATATTTATAAGGTATTTTATATATCTGCTAATTACAGAAGTTCTCTGGAATCCATGATGTTCACGTTTGGAGTCGTGCTTGACGGAAGAAAGAACAGCTCACCTCCGCTGAAGAGAAAACTGTCAGAGATGAACGATGGTTGCTCAGGTAGTGCCATTTATTGACCTTGAACGATATGACAAAACCTATCATTATTTGTTGCACAAACAGACATTTAAAATAGCAAAATGATTCACTTTACTTTAAATATGTTTAAATCATTGATTCTTAATTCAAACTATTTAATTTTAGCTCGATAAAAATACTCTTTTTTTCGGAAAGAAGCAGTACCTTTAATCATTGAAACAATTTTGAAAAAACTAACTGAGTGGGGATCGAACTAAATACGAATGGGTCGACAAAACAAGACCAAACCCGCTTGTTGCTTATACTTGTTGTTGTAAAAAGTGGGATATACAACTACATAAAGTTTATGTGATTGTGTAAAGGCGAAATATCGAAGTTATTTCTTATCCATCAGCATTTTTGGTTACGATTTATGTTCTATCATGTGCATCAAAACAAAAAATATGGACGTGGTTCTATAGGCGGAAATTGTCTTAACGATCAATATTTTTTTCAAATGCAAGTTCAACAGCTAATCATGTTTCACCATCAGTATCAGCTGGCCAATTGTCATACTCGACACAAAACTTGGCATGTCTTAATATATCCTGGAGCTGCTATTCAACGTCAATATCCGCACCAATATTAATTTCGTCATTTCGCGGACCCGTTTCGACTCAGGGAATGCAAACCAACACNATCTAAAATAATAAAACTGTGTCGTCTGCAGATCGTGTGCATGTTTTGTTTGTAGTTTGAGTTCTCACCGCGTGAATAATGTTAAATTCAAAACAGTGAAATTCCGATTGAACATGTTTGTATGTCCGATGTATAGGACATAACTACAGTTTACTTTATTTCATAAATAAATCAAAATGGCAATATATACTCTGTGTTGACGCTTGGTTGTTCCATTCATCGTGTACTAAGTTCCCTCAAAATATTTTGTTCTGGAAAATCCGGGCTGAATGCATATGCGCAAAGTGGCATCCCAGATTAGCCTGTGCAGTCTGCACAGGCTAATCAGAAACGAAACGTTTTGCTTTTATACAAATTTTCGTTTAAAGGGAGTCCCTGATTATAACCCGTTTCGGTAGTAACTAGACGGTCTCGAATGGCATAGTCATAAGGTATTTTATATATCTGCTGATTATATGATGATAACAGACGTTCTCTGAAATCCATGATGGCCACGTTTGGAGTCGTGCTTGACGGGAGAAAGAACAGATCACCTCCGTTGAAGAGAAAACTGTCAGAGATGGACGATGGTTGCTCAGGTAGTGCCATTTATTGACCTTGAACGATATGACAAAACCTATCAGTTATTGTTGCACAAACAAACATTTAAAGTAGCAAAATGATTCACTTTACTTTAAATATGTTTACATCATTGATTCTTAATGCAAACTATTTAATTTTAGCTCGATAAAATACTCTTTTTTTTTCGGAAAGAAGCAGTACTTTAAATCATTGAAACAATTTTGAAAAACTTACTGAGTATGGATCTAACTAAATACGAATGGGTCGACAAAACAAGACCAAACCCACTTGTTGCTTATACTTGTTCTTGTAAAAAGTGGGATATACAACTACATAAAGTTTATGTGATTGTGTAAAGGCGAAATATCGAAGTGATTTCTTATCCATCAGTATTTTTGGTTACGATTTATGTTCTATCATGTGCATCAAAACACAAAATATGGACGTGGTTCTATAGGCGGCAATTGTCTTAACGATCAATATTTTCTTCAAATGCAAGTTCAACAGCTAATCAAGTTTCACCATCAATATCACCTGGCCAATCGTAATACTCGACACAAAACTTGGCATGTCTTAATATATCCGCGAGCTGCTATTCAACGTCATTATCCGCACCAACATTCGTTTCGTCATTTCGCGGACCCGTTTCGACTCAGGGAATGCAAACCAACACAGCAAAATCTGCCAGCTCTATTTCCACTTCATCAATAAGTGTCGATTATTCGAAACAGGGAAAACGGCCAGTTTTCATCTCAAACCAAACATTACCGGTCTACGTTCCGTCCACGCGCATCCAGGAAGTACATCCAGCATTCGGACTGTCTTCGTTCGCCCATATTGATCATCATATTATGGATGATTATTATAAAAGTGTACTATCATACCAGTCAATGCAAAATATCATGATGTTTCCTTTATCATTGAAACCAGTTAATAACATTGACACAAAACACGACAAGTTCGGACACAGTGTCTCAAACGACTTCGATTCGATACACGAGGACAGAGGGATTGTTTTGAACTTATGAACAATGAAACATTGTTCGTTTATAACAAATACTTGAATAAATATTTCGAATGTATTTGTGTGATTGGTACAAGTTTTCAGTATATTTATTTAATTCACCAAGAGTTAATAGTGTACATTTTCGGGACAGCAAAGTTCACTTTTGGCGATACATTTGCACTTCTACTGACGATGGACATTGTTAGCCCAACATATTTTATTTAACGCATAGCAATTTAGCCATTTAAAGAGAAAGGTTCTCAATATTATCCAGCACTGCCCTTACCGCTTGCATGAACCGTGACAAATGGACGCGGAGATTTCCACAAGGGAATAATGATTTCACGTACGGTTGAAGATTAAATATTGGGAGGTATTTCAAAATGAAGCTGCGGTCAGATCACAAGAAATAATAAGGTTAACTGTCACAAGCCTTTTATATAATCGTACACATACATGTGCGATTCACTTTACACTTTGTGTGTGTAATGGTCTTTAGTAAAACATCAAAATAAAAAATATAGAGCGTTTTTTGCTATATACCTTAGCACCGTGCATTGAGGAATTTTCAATGTAACTAGGCAAACGTGTTGTGTTGTTTTATATTATTAACATTGTGCGTCGTTCGCGTATATCACGTTGCTTATTGAATATCAAATAGGGTATCCATAATGTTAAAAATACAGCTCTTAAACGTCAAAGTAGGGCTTTTCTGTATTGTAACTTTCCGTTTCATTTACGAATTACTAAATGACTTAACAAATGTGGTATTTAACACGTGTTTACAGTAGGGTTTGCAATTGGTCAGGCGAACAGGCGGCAAGCGGACGATCAAACTTGATTTTAATAACTTGAGATCGAATTCAGAAACTTTTTAATTATACAGATACGTTATATCAATACATCTCTTGCGATTGCATATGTGGATTCTTGAGTTAAAGCACCAGTGACAAAACATAAACAAATAGTTTCCGCTCAATAACTCGAAAGCAACCTGAGCTATTATACTAATAACTCCAGCAAACAAACACACTGGTGTGTGTACAGATATATATATATATAGCAGGTGGCAAGCATCACATGTTCAATTTGCAGCAAATAATGATATTGCTGAGCATTTCATTTCATTACTTGAAGTAACTTTATCGAAGATTGATTTTTCTTCTTTCTTTTACTTCAAAGTTCAAGCCAGATTTAGTTCACTTACTCATTTACTGTATAAACGCCCATGTCTAAGATTTCTCTCCCGAATATGTAATCTTTAACTGACGCACTTCAAAGTAGGTGTCAACTGTCATTAACAACTGCCAGCGATAATCCAAAGTCAAACACACAATTAATATTCCTTTTATTTTATAGTTCATTATCTTCAAATAACAGCGGTAACGTCTTTAATCACATCGCGTACCAGTGCTGTCACACGGTACGAACATTAAGGTGACGAATCACACAATTACCGCTTAAAAATAACGAAATACCTAATACAGCAGGTTATATACGATACGCGAGCTTTGATATCTCTCTCTCTCTTATTTCAATACGATCGTTGCTAATCAATTCAAGAATTTAAGTATAATACATATGCTGGTAATTAAGAGTTTAAACCTACAAGGTAGATTTATATTATGGCATACTTCAAAACAATAAAAGCTCACGATAAAATTATTCAATCGTGACGATTGGACGCTTTAGCACGTGGGGTAGGAATGGTTTCATCTTTTTGCACGTGACACTTGTAAAATGCGAATAACTGAGATATTCGGTATTTAAGTTTGAAAAAAGTTGCTTTAGGAAAGTCTCCAAGTGTTAACGAAATTGGTCGCTTGTATTTAATTTAAATACAAAACTACATAATCTTGACAAGAATATCTATGATAATGTTTATGGAATTTCATTATTCTTATACATTTATATATATTTTGGATTAAAACATGCACTTGCAGTATGCAATAAGTCAACATTTACCTCAATCAAATTGCCAATATCTTAACTTTTACGATAGGGCTTTTAAAGTTATGTATTAATTTAATTAAAGATTTAAAATCGGCTAAGAAACTCTAAAGAAATGGGCATTTCTAGACGTCATGCAATGTCCCATTTTATGTTTGAAATTGAAGTCATTTGTGACAAATCGAGAAAATATCACTCGCTTAATTTGAATTCTGGTTTTGTTAAAACAAAAAACTAACATGTTGATTTATCATACGGAACATAACATTGGTTAACTATGTTGTTGTGTTCAGTATGCTGTCATAATAAAATACCATATTGTTGCGTAGCAATGAAGGAACGAAACAAAAAAGATATGGGAGATAAAGGTTAAGTTCAATTATTATTATTGGGAATAAATATTAGGTTATTTTATTTGTTTGAATTTGACAATGATACAATTTTGGAAGCAAATTAGATGGCCCTATAAAGGTCCGTTTGTTTGAATGCACCAGACAATTCGTTAACTTGCTGCAGGTGTACTTGGTGATAGCCTTTGTGCCCTCCGGCACGGCGTGCTTGGCGAGTTCATACGTCTGCGTCTGATCCTGGGCATATGGAGACCTGGTACGCGGGTCGAATATAAGGTCGGACAGACGTATATAAATATGCCTGTATTGCTGAACTCAAGCCGGTCGCGGGCACAACATATGACCGAGTAGCATCAATGAAGTGGAACGCGAGGTCCTTTAAGATGCACACAGTCATATGTACAGCGTCACGTGATGGGCTTAGTGTTACGATTCCTGGGTTATCTGCATAGAACTTGAAGTACTGGTTCTTCCTACAAACGAATATACACATTTGTTTCTTTGTGTACCAACATAACAAATTTCATACAGTGCATAGTTTGTTTAAAAAAATAAGCTTATAGGACTTAAAATTGAACTCACAAATAATAAATATAGTATAATTATAACACTGCTTTCACCTATGCAAAAACGTCAGGTTAAACTGATTCAGTTTCTCTCAAATGCCGAATTTAGCCTCATGAAAACGGTCAATCCGGTCCGTATCCTACTCCATTTATAAATGACGATGCGCATTGGATTATTTAACATTCATTTTATCTAATTTGTGGTAATATTATCATTGCGTCTTATAGACATTGGCGAAACCAGGCGTTTAATTTAACGTGTTTGTTCAGGTGTTGGACTATCTTGAAACTCGAAATTAAATGACAAAAAAACTATTAATTTCACAGCATGATGTTAAACAGTACCGTTCTGTCACTACAAATAAGCGTTTAATCTCATAGGGAAAGTAAATAAAAGTGCTTGTTAATTAGCCCTTAATAAATTGGTTTAAAAGTGATAATGTAAACTGATTTGCTGCTTTAGAAAAAAATGTATGTCAGCAAAATAGCACAGTAATATGTAAGCTACT
This sequence comes from Dreissena rostriformis, assembly GCA_007657795.1. Lineage (NCBI taxonomy): Eukaryota > Metazoa > Mollusca > Bivalvia > Myida > Dreissenidae > Dreissena > Dreissena rostriformis. The sequence goes on along the minus strand of VMBQ01010132.1, from coordinate 21,715 downwards.
ATAACAACAATTACACCGACTATAACTACAGCAGCAACAACTACTACAAATACTACTACTTCTACTTACAATATATAACTACACACAGTACTATTTATCAAAGTGATTATAATTATCTATTCACATCTAGCCCCTTTAAAAACAGCCAAAATACTTCAACGTGATAATGGGCAAAAATGTGTGGATAGTCCCTTCTGGCTTGCAAGTAAATATCTCACGTATACCTTACCTATCGTATATCATTGACGGCAAGCCAAAGGTACACCTATTATTTCATTCTTACACAAGAGGATGTAACCCCGTAATCCCTTCCGATATCCCCTGATGTTGTATCAGGGATTAGAGAGTCAACGGATACAGATACGTTGGTCTTCAATCAGTTGACAACCGCATCTCGACTTGACCCTTAGGATTGACGAATAATCTGCAATTGTCAACTTCGTGCAGAAATAAATGAGCTTTTATAATGCTTTGATGACGCTGAGATTAATCTTTGGTTGTGAAAAGTATGAGCCCCGTTGTTTCTTTAAGACTGATTGACACATGGGATGGTCACTTGTTCCGCGGTTATTTAAATTTGATTAATAATTCTAGATGTGTTTGGTTATTTATATATGGAGGGTAAACCACAGTGTCCTATGTACACAGTTTAATAAAAAGACGCTCAAGCAGTGGATTAACCAGGTTTAATCCATGTGCGTAAAGGGTCGTTCCAGATTAGCCTCTGTACTCCGCGCAGACTAATCAGGGACAACACTTTCCGCTTTTATGTAATTAATTTAATTTTACGTTCAAAGGAAGTCTCTTCTTAGCGAAAATCTTGTTTAGGCGGAAAGTGTCGTCCCGGAGAAGCCTGTACGGACTGCACATGCTAGTCTGGGACGTCATTTTACGCAAATGAGCGAGGCTCATTTATGCTGGAAACTTACAAAATATCCAATATGAGTTACACGTAAAGATCCCAGTGAACAATTTTCCGTACTGACAATAACCCCAATAAAGAAGATCCTTGTAGCAATGGCTAAGATTCGTATTGACAATGCAACGCATTTTCTGTCAACAGAAAATAATACAGCGATACTACTCATACTGAGTTTTATCGAAGATGACCAACACAATTATTTCTGTTAATAATTGGTCTTAAAGATGACTCTAAGTAAAATGGTCGTTATTTTAACGTCTTACATATTTTGATCAACATTGAAGCATGGTACAATTGTGTCGTGTTCTGAGGAAACTGGACAAATGCTTGTGCGTAAATTGTCATCCCAGATTAGCCTTTGCAGTCCGCACAGTCTAATCAGGGACGAGAATTTCCGCATTTATCTATTTTTTTGTTTAAATGATGTCTCTCCTTAGCGAAAATCCAGTTTTGGCAGAAAGTGTCGTCCCGGATTAGCCTGTGCGGAATGCACATGCTAATCTGGGATGACACTTTACGCACATGCATTTTGTCCAGTTTTCTCAGAACACGACACACTTTTCATACCGAATATGACAATGACACCAGCAGTCGACGATCAATATTTACAAAAAACTCGTTTAAGTGTTCCAGCAAATCTCCAAGAGCATCGTTCTGACAACAAGGTGATTAATTCATGCGCGGAAATTGTCCTCCCAGATTAGCCTCTGTAGTCTGCGGTGATTAATTCATGCGCGGAAAGTGTCGTCCCAGATTAGCATGTGTAGTCTGCGGTGATTAATTCATGCGCGGAAAGTGTCGTCCAAGATTAGCTGAAAGTTTCGTCCCAGATTAGCCTGTGTAGTCTGCGGTGATTAATTCATGCGCGGAAAGTGTCGTCCCAGATTAGCATGTGTAGTCTGCGGTGATTAATCCATTCGCGGAAAGTGTCGTCCCAGATTAGCCTGTGTAGTCTGTGGTGATTTATTCATGCACAGGCAAATCAGGGACAACACTTTCCGCCTGCACTGGATTTTTGTTTAGAGGAGACCTCCTTTAAACGAAAAGTTCACTAAAAGCGGAAATTGTCGTCACTAATTAGTCTGACAATACTTGACGCACATATATTAAGTCTATTTTTTTTTTAGAACGAGGCTCACCAAAGACTACAGCGTGGAACTAAAGGAATGGTTGCAAGAATTCGTAATTGATACTAGGTTATAATGTTTGGTATGCGGGTAATGTAACACCTGCCTTATGGTCACCTTCTTTGTCAACGGTGTCAAAATCGTGTGGTCAAGGCATAAGACAATCAAGGTGTGAAGGCTTCATACACGTTATTAAAGATGATTTCTTTTGGATAATATCTTCAACTAAGATTATAATATGGCCATCTATCATCGGTGTAGTAAACAGTTTTGAGCAGTTCGAATTATTAAGATTATGTGAAAAGAAATGTGCAAATATGACGGTGATAATGATTAATCGTGTAAATTCTTATATCTCTATTCATTATTTTCAACAAGTATTCAGTTATTGAAACTATGTACATATAACATCGACTATGTATATTGCCGCTATAATTCTACGCGTTAAATGTTATGATAATGAGTACTCAACTGCAATTTAATTGGATATGTATTCATATTGAGACCTAGATGAAAAATCGAACCAAATCGCCCAATTTTTGTGTTCGATTACATGTACACAAATTAAACGTCATCTCTTATTGTTTCTTCGTCACTCCCACATTCGATATTTTCTTAACTTAATGATAACAGTTCAATCACATTAAAAGTCTGTTTACGCACAAATAAGTTCAGCTTCCTTAAGATATCTACATGTATATATAACATGTATATATATATATATAATAACAACGCTTAAAACTAAAATAAAACCAACGGAAGACTTTAAGACGAAAGGGATAGACAGAAAATCGAAAGACAAAAGTAAAGAAAACTATAATTGAGCGTCGCTCTGGAAAATCAAGGTTTAATGCATGAGCGTAAAGTGCCGTTTCAGATAAGCATGTGCAGTCCTCACATGCTAATCAAGAACGAAACTTTCCGCACTTATGGACTTTTTCGTTTTAAGGAAGTCTATTCTAAACGAAAAAAAATCCAGCTTAGGCGGAAAGTGTCGTCCCTGATTAGCTTGTGCGGACTGCACAAACTAATCTTGGACGACATTTTACGTCCAGGCATTACACACAATTTTCCGCTAATATACTTAATTACTGGAGCAATGAATAATACCGCCACGTTTTCTGAATTCTTTAACCAATCCAAATGAACGTTTTGAAAACGGCGATAACTGTTTTGGTGGTCTTGATAAATACAGAATATTTCATTAACAATACTGACCAGTTTTCGTATTGATTTGTCTTGTTTTAAATATATTAGCCTGATTTGTATCTATATTAGCCTGATTTGTATGTTCTGCATTGAGTGAATATTAAACTTTAAAAAAAAATCATGTTATGTTCATACATATGTATTATCATTAAACGGCTTTTATAATTACATCTCAATAAGGAATGTTNCTTTTTTGGTGGTCTTGATAAATACAGAATATTTCATTAACAATACTTACCAGTTTTCGTATTGATTTGTCTTGTTTTAAATATATTAGCCTGATTTGTATCTATATAAACCTGATGTGTATGTCCTGCATTGAGTCAATATTAAACTTAAAAAAAAATCATGTATGTTCATACACATGTATTGTCATTAAACGGCTTTTATAATTACATTTCGATAAGGATTGTTGCACATTGTTGAAAATAAGCTAGTAACTAGAAGTTTCATTTTATTAATCTATTAATATCAACTTGCTTTTGAAAACATTTGACATTAAACGATTTTTTTCAAGCAGTTTGACCTTTTAAAAGATAGGTGGTGGATTTTGGCAAGTTCACTGTAATTTTTACACAATTTAAGCTTTTAATATCGCATATTATTTTTTCTATACTGATTAGTCAAAATGTTCTCAAATATGCTAGCAAATGCATATTGAAGATAATTTGATTTATCTCAACTTTTGTTTAAATCGGTTCACTGCGTTTAAAATATTATTTGAAAACCTTCCAAACGTTGCTAAAATCTGAACCGTATGTACTTCTCGGGACATAAGGATCAACTTTGTAAACGGATCGTCCGACGGACGTACAAACCTATATTAAATGCCAATCTATAGACAACTACGGTTAAAAAAAAAACATACAACATATGAAAAGTTCTTTAAAATATGTTAAGGTCGTGACAGTTCATGTTTAATCGGTTAATACGAATCCTATGATTTACGCCTTACTAAAATCCTATTGAATTACATTAGATTATGANATCTTAGAATATGATTATCAGATTGTTTGTTGATGTTCCACCCCCTAACGTTCCAAAAACCCGCTGAAACCTAGCGCCGTTCTTTTCTATCTTGGTAGTCCCTGTTATAAGTACTGTTTGCTGAAAACGAATATTGTCTGTCAGGTAAAGATGTATTGCCACGAGACTGATAGCTTGAGCCACGCACACCATGTAATTGGCGTCTAACACGAGCATCCCTGAAACTATGCACATGGCCCTTATTTTTATTGGAATGATCTGCGGCACGATATGCGTAACTATCATTGTCATTTGCATGGTTTCGTTTAGGAGGGGATGGTCTTCGTCCTGAATTCCCATTAGCACTGTTCTGATGAGCATGACTGATAACTCGGGAACCTTTAAGTGATATGTCACAACCTTTCTCCTTTAGGACATTTACAATAGTCTTGATATTTTGGTTGAGAGTTCTCTCTTCCACTGACTAATCTTTATATATGAAGACATTAAAGTATTGTTCTGAGCTTTTCAGCTGATTTTTGGCCTGAAGAACCTTGGTTCTATCCTCTGGGTTTTGAAGTGTACATATCACTACACCAGGCACTTTATTATCTTCAGATTTTTTCCTTTCTGTATTGACAATCACTATATCTTTGAGTCCAAGAGTGTTCCTCAGCATGTTTGTAACTTTAGAATTCAGATTCTCACCTTCATGGAATGAAAGCCCGCGAATTATAAAACTATTATCACGTTATTGTTATTTGATGTGTTGGGCGCATGTTCAGTGTCGTTAAAATGATGCTATATTCGTAGAATTAAATTAACACTAAGATATCACAAGAAACAATCTTGTAAGCGAACCTAATTATTGATAAGAAACATAATTATCGATAATTAATAAATCGCAGACAACCATATCGCGAATCCAAGAACAGCATGGCTTACATCAGTGCAAAAGCTCGCGCATTTTCCGTGGATGAATTGTTAAACCGGAAGCAGCAAGCATGTGATGTCGCGTACGCTGCTGAAACTCTTAGCCGCATGGGTAACCCTATTGAAGCAGCGGAGCGACATCCGGGAGCCAGGGAGCGGCATGCGAACAATACAAAGCTCCTAGGCGACGCCAGTGGTGGATGTCCGTAAAATCCAGCGATTGAACCATGTAACTCTATTGATAATCTCCCGATTCCCAATGAAAGACGCGATCGAACACTGGTTGCGGACACGCTCAATAAAGTTAAAAAACGTGATGAGGAGAAGCTCAATGGAATTAATGGTCGGCACTTCCGGAACCAGGGTGAGGAGTCTCTGTGTCCCTCCATGGGGGAGGAGCCGGGAAGCGTTCATCAGACTGTGGTGAAAACGACAGGTGGAACATTGAAATATTTATGTCCGTGGTTGAATGATGTCTTAAAAACTTCAGTTGCTCAATGAAAATCACAACTTTCATTACGCATAGAATTTCGATAATTTACATAAGTAAATATACTAAAAGATTAAACTTGGATTACCGATAGTTTAAAAGACCAAACATTTCAATATAAATGTACCGATATTTTATATTTGTAATTAATGCGAGTTAGTGAATATTTGGACTGAAGTTGTTTTTTATATACGAAAAATAATGTTAAGATGGTTTACATTAAAAAAAAAATGTTAAGTCCTTTTAATATTTAAACTAAAGGCATTTTGTTAATTTTGATAAAATTTAACTAAATTACATAAATTACGCACAATTCATTCTACATCTGTATATAAAATTAATGCGTTCCCTGTTTTGTCTCGAAAAAATAAATATAATATGTAGTATTTCTATTTTTCTAATTAATATGTATATAGGATCCGACATGAGTTGTCATATCATATCATATTTTATTAAACGAGTTCAGGAATTGTGTTAGTAAGCGAGCCTTTAACGAATTTCCTGGACGAGTTTAATAAAATATGGTATGATATGACAACGAGTGTCAGGTCTTTTTATCACATGCTTTTAAACTAAATAAAATACATCTTAATTGACCAAACAAATGCTGATAGATCTTACAGTTGTTCACTATCGTGACGTCATATCATGTTGACGAAGTCATTTCACCAAAATAAAACCATGCGATTGTTAAGTTATTGATTATGTAGCCAATGTAAACGATTAAAAATGTTGTATTACACATGTGTAATACAAAAATACGTAATGTCTGTAATATGATTATAGGTGCTACCTAATTTACGGGCAAAAGATTNCAAAGTTTATTACACATACTAAATATCAGAAAAGTGCAACGACGTGTCAACGCTCAACAATTTGTTTATACAATTGGTCCAAAGTTTTTCTAACATTTATTATAAATGTTACAGAGCATGTATTGACTGTAACATTTCATCATTGTAACATGTGCATTTAAAATCGAGTGGTTGATATGTCACACCTGTTGCGCTACAAAGTGCAGATTTAACTTAAAACTGTACGAGGGTGTTTAAAAGCGATATATATTATATATTTATAAATGACAGGTAAATATAATTAAATATATGTACAGTAGATAATTATATATTGTAATTTAAAAAAAATGTGAACGTTATACAGTTTATTAGGTTGATCATTTTGTCGCGTTCTGGGAAAACTGGACAAAATGCTTGTGCGTAAATTGTCATCCCAGATTAGCCTGTGCAGTCCGCACAGGCAAATCAGGTACGACAATTTCCGCTTTTATGGAATTTTTCGTTTAAATGATATCTCTCCTTAGCGAAAATCCCGTTTAGGCGGAAAGTGTCGTCCCGGATTAGCCTGTGCGGACCGCACAGGCTAATCTGGGACGACACTTTACGCACAGGTATTATGCCAAGTTTTTTCAGAACACGACTTCATTTTGCACCTATAATTGCCAACTACGTAAAATCATAATGATGCACGTTTAGTGTCTTGGCGATGNGGACGACACTTTAAGCACATGCATTATGCCCAGTTTTCTTAGAACACGACTCCATTTTGTACCTATCATTGCCAATCACGTACACTCATAATATTTCACATTAAGTGTCTTGGCGATGAGTAATTGTTTTATTTTATAGATGTGCGGCGCTCAGGAAAAACTGGGCTTAATGCATGTGCGTTAAGTGTCGTCACATTTTAGCCTGTCTATTCCAAACAGACCAAACTGGGGCGATATTTTACGAGCATGCATCAAAACATTTTACCCAGAGCGCGGCTCATATGAACTTGAATGTTTTGAATATTACACAATCAAATATATACGTTATATCGAAGCTTCGTATAATTGTTTGATTGTACCACTACATTCACTTGAGTGGTATACTAAACTATCACATACACCGTATTCGGACTTTTAAAAGAAAGTGTGATTGTTTTTTTACCTTAATAGAGTTTATTATTTAAACCATACTTATAATAAAAAACGTCTGCAAAGATACCTCGTACAAGTTAAATAACGTGATAAATAATACATAGTCATATATGACATTTTTTTTGGTATTAACACAACTAAGCCACCAAATCGGTGGCAAAAACATGTGTCTACCAGCTATCTTCAAATTCCATAAAAAAATAGACTTCAAAAACAAAAGCTAGTTTATATGTCTAAAATCATCGCTATCGCACACGTATTGCAACTCTGTACTCGTGCTTTAACATGTCATCATAAACTAATCACTAATCAATAACCATGGTAACCTTCTGCTAACAATTGTTTTAGATCACCATGGTGACGTCATCAAGGTGGAGCTGTGTCAAGGTGACCTATGGCAGGCCTTTCACTCCCTCGGGACAGAGATGATCATTACTAAGACTGGGAGGTAATTATACATAAATTGTTTAGCAATTGTATAAACCAGGAATATAATACTATGGCGAAAAGGAACAGTAACGGTTAAAGGCGCGTTTTGTACACAAAATAAAATGTTTTATTTTTAGTATGAAAACTGTCATGTTTAAATTTAAAGAAAACAGCACATAACAAACAACAACACATATTCTTGCAGGCGCATGTTTCCCGCGCTTCGGATCCGGGTTTCCGGTTTGAAGAAGCTAACAAAGTACCGTGTTGCCATGGATTTTGTGCCTGTGGACAAACACAAGTACAGATATGTGTACCACAGGTGAGTGGGTATTTTATTATACATTTTCAAACATTATTTACCGTTGAATTGGTATATGAAGAAATACGAATAAAACAGATACTAAAGTTACTTAAAAACAGCGTCTGTGCATATAAAAAATGAGGGGCGCCAATTGCTAGCATTTCATTCAAATAATGTAAGAATGAAAGCTTGTATTTCGGATGTTTTCGGTGCAATGACTTAGGTGAACACTTTTTTGATATTTATTTATTACGCAACAATATTTCCTTATTTATAATGTACTTAACTTACCATTTTAAATTTAATTATTATACATTTTGAGTGTATTTTTTAATTGTCCATATGCCTATACGGAGAAATAATTGGGAAAACACACCAAGACGACGTTTTCAATGCAAACGTATCTTTACCAATTCCGTCAAACGGTTCGATCGCATATTGTTCTGTATGTGAAATTAATGCTAAAAAAAGGCTATGGCCGAAACATGTTTGTTACTTAAGACATTTTAATAAAATGAAGGCTATGGCCGAAAAATGTTTGGTACTTAAGACATATAATAAATTTGATGTACTACTGATGAAGGATATGGCCGAAACATGTTTGGTACTTAAGACATTTTAATAAACTTGATGAACTACTGACGAAGGTTATGGCCGAAACATGAGTGGTACTTAAGACATTTTAATAAACAAAAGTGACGTGTTTTTACGATTTATTTTATTTTAAATTAATGCTTAATAATTCGAATATGTAATTATAACGAAGAAAGTGTCCATAAATGTGTCGGAACACAGACTAAATCCCGATGGAAATAAGCAACTGTTTAAGCAAAAATCATGCAGTTAAATATCTGTGTTCACGAAAACTAGTATAATCGTGAATTGTTTCACCTATTTTCTCAGTAATGTTCTATTGTTTTACGATATAAAGTCATCGGTCGTTTAATGAAAGGTTTCATTAAATTATATTCCAATTTTCATATTTGTAAATCAAAATACATTAAAGAAAACAGTTCAAGGTGACCAAGTTATCATAATTTGGCAGTGACCTTTGGCGTCACAATCAATTTAAGGCAGTGACAATACGCTTCGTGGCCCGCTTTGATAGTAACTGACAGATATGGCTTCGTTTAGTCTAAAAATGTCAAAATAGTCTTAACAAACGCCTTTGACTTCTGCCTTAGCTTAACGATGGCTACCCATTGGCAAAACAAAAATTGAAGTAGTTAATGACAAACAGGCGCGAAACTTAAAACATTTCCAGCACAATAAATATATTCATTACAAAGGTTACGCACTCATTTGGTTCTCACAGCAGGGATTTTCAATATTGTCAATATAATATTTTATAATCCCCCGCCGAAAGACGGATTAATATTAAAATGGTATTTGTCATTCCGTTCGTCCGTGCATGTGCTTGCGTGACTGCGCGCTTTCATCCGTCCCTCACACTCCTTTTTGCGCAACTCCTACATGTTGCTTGCGATTTTCACCAAACTTTGACAGTATGAGTATCTCCATCAAAGCTCATATTGTCATCGTTTCTCGATTTTATCATTTTAAAAGCTATTATTCTTTGTTTAAAATTACATTTAAACGTTTTGGCAAAATCGAACTTAAATGGACATTTCACGCATGTATTCAGTGCGTTAATGTTCAAATATTTTTTTTTAATTATTTGCTGCATTCCCAATATATATCTGTGCAATAGCGGCTTAGAATAGCATGGTGGATCATAAGATAATTTTAAGAAAGACAAAATTGCCGGTTCGAAAGTCTTGAACGAGTTTTCTTATATAAGTACTATTTTGTTTTTCATTAACTTCATACAGAAATGAAATAACTTATTTAAAATAAGATGTACTGTTTGGCAAATTGTTTTCGATTTTTTGTTTCATAACAGGACACTGATAATTTATCCGACATAAACTATTTTATTAAGTGAAAGAGATTTGTATTGTCTTCAATTTTACACCACGGTCACTCTTACGTATCCATGAAGTGTCTATGAAATCCTTTCTTGTCGCTTAGTACAACCATGCTCACTAAAACATCCTTTAATCATCTTAATTTTGTTGAAGACATTACACTCCTTCACAATTACCAATTTATATTAGAGGAACTTTAATTCTACTCAATTTTCTGCTCCAATCAGAAGTTAAATTTGGCACTAGATTTGCAAAATAACATCTTTATACCATCATTAGCAATTAGATCTTATATTTACCTTACTGTTATAAATTTTGTGTTCATTTAAAACCGCTATTTTAAGTTGAAAACTTGAACAACATGCTCATTTGTAGTAGTGAAATATGTTCATAAAGTTTAAGCTATTATCGTGGAATTGTATTTTAGAATATGTATAGTCTCTTATAACTCAATTATGAGTGGCATTTATGTACTGTGTTTTAAAGTTCTTTTGTATATGTTTTTTCTATGTATATGATAATGAGACTCTAATAAACTATCTTATCTTATCTATCCATACTGTAAATGATCTTGAGAAGAACACACGTGTTACTGGTTCGTAATACTTGGTTATATGTTAAAGTTTTAAGTTTTCTTATTATTAACACGTCAATGCTGTGAACAGGATCTACATATGATATAATACAATCAAATTCAATGCACTATGATTAACGTCGGGCCACTAAATGCACAGAAAGTGCGGCCATTAACAACACGTGAATTTATTAAAATATTATTAAAGTTAAATCGTTCAAATATCTGAAAAGATCATGAAACACACATGCATTGATACAATACTTAATAAACCCCTGCTCGAATTTATTTCAATGTGTATTAATTTTAATATATAATTGCACACTAACGATTCTGGACCCATACCTTTTAGTACAGTAGCAAAAGATTCTTTCAAGAGCCTTCTTAACACCGATTGTATTTATTTAATAGACATGTTGCATTAATAGCAATACTTAAATTAAAACTTTAACGACAAGTCAAGTTGTACATTCATCAAGATGTTGACCTGTATGGCCCCGGTCAAAGGTTCAACAAAGGGAATTAGCTCCCTGAAAGATATTTGAATGAACGAACAGACAACCCAAACACACACACGGACATGCATACTTTAAGGGTTTAAGAACAAAAGACAGTTGCTATGATCACCGTCTTGCAACTCGACATGGACCTATAATCATACATTCCTGTGTATTATTCATAAAAATTATCAAAATGGTTACATACGCAATAAATTGTATGGAGTGTATCATTCAGAATGCAGGGCATACTTCTATTTCATATTCATTTTCATTTATGAGAACATAAGTTTCGTAACTCCTCCAGTAAGCAGAATTATGGACGTTTTTTAAGAATATTTTAGCATTTTTGTGGTACACGAAGGCATATTTGTAAGTTTATATTTAAGCCGGCCATAAAGCGTATTGTAACTGCTTTAATTGATTGTAACGCCGAATACCACTGCCTAATTTCAATACATCGATAACTTTGAACTGTCCATTTTCTTTACTATATGTATTAGAAATAATGAAAATTGGCATTTAAAATTTAAAAGAACCTTACATTAATCGATCAGTGTCTTCAAATCGTAAAACAATACGGAATGAATGAGAAAATCGAAGAACCAATTCATTTATATACCATTTTTCGTGTACATATATATTTAACTGGATTGTTGTTCCATTTAGAGTTGATTATTTCACTCGGGATTTAGGCTGTCTGCCGACAGATATATGGACATTTAAACGGTTAAAATTACACATTCCAGTTATTAAGCAATCTTATATATATAAAAATACCAACCCCTGTCGCTGAAAAATAATAATCCTTCTGTCGTGTTGCTTTCGTCAAACCGTGACGCCTATGTCGAACCGCTTGGCGCAGCAGAAGAACGTCATTGAAAAAGAAAACAACATTTTAGTGCTCCGCGGGCGCGAATTCTTTCAAAATGCACATATATGTATCAAACTCACCAACAATGATGCCCCCGCACCCGGACAGGTTCGTATAATATATCATACTCACACAAAATGAGGCCTGCACAAGGGCAGGTCCTTAGCCAATGGATCATACAAATAAGCACTGAGGCCCCATACTCGGATATGTTCGTACTAGCTTGAAAGTCGTGACCTCTGCAATTAAAACTTGTCTAACTAGCATGTTTACTATTTACCGTAAAGAAGGCAAAAGCTATCATGCATATTTCTTGAGTTGAGTTGATAACGTAAACGTTTGTAAAACAATTGTATTAACATGTATGTGTAATCTGGCAAACAATAAGTGAATCAGATATTTCAATTGCATATTATTTGTTCATATTTTTAAACATTTCAGAGTAAGGTTAATCATAGTGTTAATGTCAATGTTTAACATCGGGGTAATGGAAGTTGTATACTTACATGTATTATCATTATTTGCTCAAACTATGTTCTCATTTATATTATTTATACTGTTTGTTTACCCCATTTTCCAATTGAATCTCGGTACATAACAAACCCATTATTTTCGCATTTTATTTTTCGATACGTAAGGTATATGCTTTTTTACATGCTAAAATCATAGACGAAAAACAGACAAATGTACATTTTATTCTCTTTTGTTTGTGAGTAAAAATATCGCGCTACAAGACCCGCTGTATGTTTCAGATATCCCTGCTCTCGATGCAGAAGTTCCAACCGCGCATCACAATCACAGACAAGGGCGACAACTCATGCAGCGTTTCCGTCACGTTCCCTCAGACATCTTTCATCGCAGTCACCGCGTACCAGAACCAGGAGGTAATGACCTAGGTACCGTTTTACTAAGCAACTTACGCAAGTCTTAGACTTACGCACATATTTTAAATTAATTGAATTTCATTTATTTCAGATTGATGCAAATTAATTTTTACTTCCAATGTAACATTATATTATGAATTTCGTGAAAACATACCATATGTCAATGTAGCAAGAATTTGAATGAGCTATACTGAATTTAAAATATGTGCGTAAGTCTACGAATTGCGTAAGTAGCTTAGTAGAACGGTACCCAAGTGTATAATGTGTTCTTGTATAGACTCGTTCTTTTAGTAAACTACCGGCATCAAGAAGCAGGGCTTAGTGAAACATAAGTTCATTTGAGCCTCCTTCTGGAAAAACTGGGCTCCATGCGTGTTCGTAAAGGGTTGTGCCAGATTAGACTGTGCAGTTCGCACATGCTTATCAGGAACGAGACTTTCCGCCACAACTTGATTTCCTTGAAATGAAAAATACCATAAAAGTGGAAAGTTTTGTTCTTGATTTACCTGTGCATATGCATTAAGTCAAGTTTTCCCAGAAATCGGATAATTAATAGAACCTTATTTGAAGCAAACTACCAAAGATCCAAAAGGCAGTACATGTGTACTTTGTAAATGAAGATTTAAACCATGGCTATAAAAGACAGTGTTTTGAAGCGATCATTTAATAGTTTTTAACAGTTCATGACTGTGCAGGATTATCCATGGCGTTTTTAAATAATTCATCAGTTGCTTCGTGTCAATCATTTATTGAGTGGGCTAATTTTTGGTTTTACAACACTGGTAAACGATAGCAAACGGGTGCATACAATCAATCTTGAGAGATCGGAGGGGTCGCCTGCACTTCAGATATTTAATTATTATATGGGGAAGAACGATTTTCTTAGGACAAATGTTCTTTATTCCGGTAAATAATGTAAAAGTTCTCTGGTTTTATTGAAGTAAGTTAGTCATTTCCAACTGACGCAAGTTTGCACCAGATCATGGTAGTTTCGTAACTATTGATGGTGTCGTGTTGTATACTGTACCCAAATAAACACTAGGTTGCGATTAACCGTTGTCCCAGACGGTGTAATACATATAGTGATGCAATCTTTGACTGTGAATCACAAATACATGTCACTGTATGGTGTGATCTGATAAGTCAGTCTCACCTGATTCTGCAATCGACTAACACGTTTACCTTCAATGTGATACGCTGTGATATCAGGTGATTACATGTGATAACCGGTCTTATCAAACCAGCTATCTTTATTATGATCAGTTGTAAGCAATACGAATAAGATATATTAACATTGCCAGACAGACGCACTTTCATAGGTCGCACGAAAGTAACCCATTCAGACGGACACGTGATGTCGCGAAAATCGAAATCAACGCGTCGAGCCGGTTCAATGTCCAACTTAAGTGTTTACGTACACAGGAATTAGCCGACCAACCTTGAAGCAATTGTACTCTATAAAAACACACCACGTCCATAAAAACACACCACGTCCATAAAAACACACCACGTCCATAAAAACACACCACGTCCGCTTTATATTACCATGTATAAGTTATTTTGTCCGTCAACCATAACCTATTATGTGATACATTTACAGTTTGATATGCGCGATACAGACTTTAAATCAGTTGGTATTTAACACATGAGTCCAGCCATAGCATAAATATAGATATTAGTTGTTGAAAAGTGCAGACAGACATATCAAATACATGGACATATATATACATATATGAACAGGTTTAGGTATAATTACCTGTAATAAGTAAAACACCAATAAAATGGGATGATATGTCAACGCAATTATATTAAATAAAAAGGTCTAGTCGAATCATATTTACCAAAACATTTGCTACAATCCCCCTGGTTTTAGGGAAGCCTTTCTTTTTTCGTTGTAGGAAGAGTTGTCTAAGCTGAAATGAAAAACGATATGTTGGTTTGTCTTCAAGACTGAATGCGTGGACATGATTGTATGTATCGGTAGATAGCGTTTTAATTGACAATACAATTCCAATATATGACAATCATTGAAATGCCACCATTGCCCCTTTTCGCTAATAGCGACCAACGTTATCAAATCGAAAACAAAGACTTGACACAGCGATACCTTTAAGTGTATCGAATCCACATTGGACACTTAAACCAGTTAATGCTTGTTTAATTGTATAACGCATTGTTCATATCAAAGTCAACTCCGATAAAATGGCGGATGTTTGCGTTAATCGAGCGCTACCAGGAATAGCGCTAATGCCTTAATCGATTAACAAGTGTTTTGCCACTAGATGTCTAAAATAATTATCTCAAGTTCTAATACCGATTGTTCAAACGTTTGATAAAACCACTACAGAAGTTGATAAAATTGTCGTTTTCCGAAAGCAGCAAGCGTTTTAGGAGCGAGCAATCAGACTGAGCTTTTCGTGTCGAGAACAGAGTGCTTCAGCAGGCTCAGATTTGTTTAAGCAAGGTTCGAGCAGATACGTTATCATTGTTTTAAGGAAAAAGTGTCTTTATAGCAGCAATTCAATGTTCAAAAGCCTGCTGACTTTGATAACATTGGTAAATAAGTATTTGTCCGTTTTAGGCCATGATAAACGAACATCATTTTAATGATTCAGTTTTTAATATCACATAGGAAACATAAAACAAATATTTCCCGTATGAAATTAAGATTTTACCGTATTGTTCTTGCCATCAGTTACCCGATGTGGCTTTTTTTGAACATATGTTTATTTATAACTTTCATATCTGAATTATCGCTCGACGAGAGATCCAGCGTTCATTTCTTTTGCTTCAATTTCGCGTCTAAGTCTTTCATATTTATTTCGTTGAAGCTTTGTTTTCTTGTATATTTTGATATCTGAATAATGATAAACATTAAAAATACAAAAACTACTCACAAACTTCAATTACTTCAGTATACGTATTAAAGTCTCAAAGTTATTTATAACTTGCATTCATGTTTGGACTCGCGTTGGGAAATTGATTTTGTCATAAATTGCAATATGGACGGACTTGTAATTGTGCTATATTTGACTGTTTCATTTTTTTTATTTTTTTTTTGTTTTTAAATATGCATGTCGTTTGAATGTTATTATGGCATTACCTACATCTCGGAAATGTTTAATTAATTCATCCTTACTCTTTTCCAGATTACCCGTTTAAAGATTGCACGGAATCCATTTGCCAAGGGTTTTCGAGAAGCAGGCAAATGCAGGTAATAATTATTTTATTTCCATAAACTGGATCTAAGCCTTGCTCTAATTAACTAAAATCAATTTTCATGCTTCTGAGGTTTATCGAATAACATTAATAAATCAGGAACAATTGATAATTGAAAGTTATAAATGCGAAAACTCAAACAATATAAACTACATATATGCAGGATGTACGTTTATTAAATATTTTTTTGAAATTCATGTGCATGTATATTAAGTACATTTTAGTATCTCCTCAATCGCATCTTTATCGGCTAGTTTTAATTGACAAAACGTTATGATAACCTTTTGCTCTTGTTCACACCAACCTGTATGAATTGCTGACTAGAAGTCATATATTGTGCATACTACTTTCAAACTGATAAGGGCGGCCTATCACCATTCTTCCAGCTTTTAGAGTTACTACGAGTGAAACTTTCCGTATATTTATGTGCAATTATTATCATAGATCATGTATTTTAAGTTAAATTTAAATAAGAATCACAACAAAAATCGAATACTCTACTGTTGCAAGAACATGAAGATTTTACGGTGTCCATGTGTGTTCGTCCACCTTATTATCTTTTATATATGGTCAAGCTCATGTTCCTTCCAGTTGGGATTTATTAACATGTACATTTGAATGTTCGGAGCCAGATAATGATATGAGAGAAGGTTGTCATGATTTATTATGAAACAAGGACATAT
Source organism: Dreissena rostriformis (assembly GCA_007657795.1). Classification (NCBI taxonomy): domain Eukaryota; kingdom Metazoa; phylum Mollusca; class Bivalvia; order Myida; family Dreissenidae; genus Dreissena; species Dreissena rostriformis. Next base: position 4,740 of record VMBQ01010132.1, on the reverse strand, counting down.
GCCAGTTAACGTTCCAACGTAAGATAACATTTCAGTAGATTTGACTGTATTCGTATGCAATAGGTATATAATAAAGAAATATAACATACTTTAAGTATTGTCCTGATATTACTTACTAAGCGAACCGTTTTTCTTTTCTGATGTTAACAAGTGTGTTAACAATATAAATTGTATTAAATTAGCATTTCAAGGTTTTGGTGCATATGGTCGATTGTTTATTCAAGTTCAAATTTCCCACGTTTCCCCGCGGCGAAAGAGACGGAAGCTCAGTGCCCCCTGGCGGGAACGCCGGGACCAATCATCGCGCGTCAAAAACTCGCGATAACGCGTGAGAACTCGCAGCGCGCATGGTGTGAGCACTGATAACAGCTGTCAACTTATCACGATTCACTGCCCAAAATGGGTCACTTATTAAATATCGCGCTATTGCATCCCAGATCTTATCTAAAATGTAAAAACAGTGTCGTCTGCAGATTGTTTGCATGTGTTGTTTGTAGTGTCAGTTCTCACCACGTGAATAATCTTAATTTCAAAACAGTGAAGTGCCGATTGAATATTTTTTTATGTCCAATGTTTAGGACATAAGTACATTTTACTTTATTGCATTAATAATACAACATGACAATTTATACTCTGTGTCGACGCTTATTTGTTCCATCCATCGTGCACTAGGATCCCCCAAAATAAGACCTTCGTTCTGGTAAAACTGGGCTTAATGCATATGCACAAAGTTTCATCCCAGATTAGCCTGGGCAGTCCTAATCTACAAATCAACCGGTTCACCAATTAGCTGTAGTTACTACTAAAAAATACCCTGATTCGGTAGTAACATAATCGGTCTTGAATGACATATTTATAACGTCTTTTATATATTTGATGATTACAGAAGTTCTCTGGAAGCCATGATGGCCACGTTTGGAGTCGTGCTTGACGGCAGAAAGAACATATCACCTCCGCTCAAGAGAAAACTGTCAGAAATTGACGAGGGATACTCAGGTAGTTCCATTTATTGACCTTGACCGCTACGACAAAAACTATGGTCATCTTGGGCACAACATAAATGATTAATTAATACATAGTTGTTACTAAAGTGACTTTTTTTAAAAATGTGTTTACCTTATGGATATTTCTTAAAAGCTATTTAGTTGTAGCTTGATTGTATCGAATGGCTTGTGCATATAGAAATACTATTGAGGTCGTTTTCTGGGAAGAAGCAGTACTTTGAATCTTCGAAAAGATTGTGAAAAGGCTAGCATAGTGGGGATCGAACCAAATACATTGTTCGCGAGAATGAAATCATACCCACTTGTTACTTACATTGTGTAAAGGCGAAATATCAACGTTATCTATTATCCATCAGTATTGTTTGGTAACGATATATGTTCTGACATGGGCAACACTGACTATCTATATGGGTCTATCATAGGCGATTGTCTTAACAATAAACATTTTTCCAGATGCAAGTTCAACAGCCAATCACGTTTCACCATCACTATCAGCTGGCAAATCGTCATACTCGACACAAAACTTGACATGTCTAAATATATCCGGGAGCTGCTATTCAGCGTCGTCGTCCGTTCCAACATTCTACCCGTCGTTTCGCGGACCCGGTTCAACGCAGGGATTGCACACCAACAAAAAATCTTCCAGTCCTATTTCAACTTCATTAACAGGTTTCGATTATACGAAACAGGGAATACGCCCAGTTTTCATCTCAAACCAAACATTACCGGTTTATGTTCCGTCCACACGCATACATGAAGTACATCCAGCATTCAGACTGTCTGCTTCCGCTCATATGGATCCACTTATTCTAGACGCTTATTATAAAAGTTTACTGTCCTACCCGTCTATGCAAAATATAATGTTTCCACAATCGTTTAGACCAGTCAATCACATTGACACGAAACACGATAAGTTCGGACACAGTGTGTCAAACGCCTTTGATTCAATACACGATAACAGAGAGATTGTTTTGAACTTATGTACAACGTAACACAATGCTCGTCTATTACACATACTTGAATACATATTCCGAATGTTTCGTGTTTGGTTCACGTTCTAAGTCTATTCATTTTATTCACTAAGAGTCAATATAATACATTTTCGGGTCAGGTTCAATTAATTATATATGTAAACTGTACTTACAATTTCAAAAACCTACGGTGTCTCTTAGAATTATCATTGACCCTACACAAAATCATTAATACCGCAATTAGAAATGACCACTTTTAAGTCGACTGTCAATACCATATGTGTTAGCAACTTATCGTATGCACTATTATGATACACTCTCAATAACTCAAGGAGGTTATTCACATTTCTGTGTAGGAGTTGTCTGACAATCAAGTCGTTTGCACCTTGTTGGAAAGATAGAATTATTTCTTTCAACGTGTTCAACTTACATTGTCATAACACATTAATACACATGTACAGATACATGCGTTCATGTATCAGCATGAACATCTTTTTGATTCTAATTAACTTTTAAATTCAGCAAGACATCCACAAAACATATATACCCTTAATTTTATACAATTATTGACAAGAGGGCCATTGAATCCCAAAGTCAAATAAAACTGAGTCAAATTAAACAAGATATAGTTTATTATATATCTTTATATCACGTTTGGCTTTACAAGAATATTCGGAATTCACTGATTGAAAAGTTCACAATTCAGCCATTTACCGTTTATACCACGTTTCTTTCACAATCATTAATTCTTAGCTGGGTTATTGTTATCTTGTCTAAATTGTCCCAGTGTTGTTATTTCGCCGTACCCGTAAGCGTTTGCTTTCGCTATTATCCGTGTCCATCTTCCCCTCTTTGTTGAAGTTTTTCTGTCATAGAAGTCACCACCATTCCCTACTTGACCTCAATATTATCCGTAAATATTTCTCCCAACTCCTGACCCAAAATCTGCAAAATGGCGCCAATGAACACACCAACATACTTGTTACTTAAGCCAAGATATTATATGAGATTGTTCCAGCCAGAATAGCAAGTAAGCCATGGTAAAAGAAAGATTCTCAATATTGTCCACCGCTGCCCCTACCGCTTACATGAACCGTGACGAATGGCCGTGGAGATTTCCACGGGAAATAATGATTTCACGTGCGGGTGTTTATTACATATTGGGAGGGGGATTTCAAAATGAAGCTGCTGTCATATCACAACTAATATTAAGGTGAACTGTCACAGACCTTTTAAATAATCGTATTCATTCATGTGCGATTCACTTTTCACTTTGTATGTGTAATGGTCTTTAGTAATCCAGCCCTGTATATATGAATATGATTTGTCTCAGATACCCGTGATTATTGGCAGTCGTGATATTTATGGGATGTTGTGTGTGTCTTCCAAAAGCACTATCACAAACACTCGACACGAGAAATCCTTTTTTAAATCTCAATACAATAAATGTAGAATATGTTCGTATGTGGTTTGCATGCTATATTGAGTAAACCATCTGAAGGCGCCAAGATGAGAAATCTGGCATATTTCGAAAAATGAGAATGTATAGGCGCCCTTTAAATCGAATAATTTCAACAACATTCTATTTTAAAGAATTATAAGATTTCATGCAGTTCAGAAGTATCGTATGACCATAATGTTGCAACGCCAGCAATAACTTTGTCCATGTAAATATATCTTTTAAATTGATTTGATAGGAAACGGAATGCGACAAAAAACATTACTCCTGTAAATTTATATTGCCTTTTAAGGTTTATCGTTTTGATCTAGCCACACTTTTGTGTTACATCCCTATGATTCGTTGTTCATAATATTTGCAGAAAAGCCCTTTATAAATCAGACACAAGAGCTTTTCATGAGTTCGGAATGACTAACAAAAATCATGTAATATGACAGGACCTCTATATAGGCATTTATCAAGCAGTTGAGATTACGTTGTTTTGTCGATGCTTCGGCAATACGCTTAATAATCATCTAAAACATTTATGAACCGTTCACGCGCATTCAGGAAGTGCATCCAGCGTTCATACGGTCTTTACGTGCCCATATCGATCCATTCATAATGCACTATTATTAAAAAAGATTACCGTCGCACCTCTTTTGGTCCAAATTGAAATGATGTTTCCAAATTGTTTGAAACCAGTCAATCATATTGAGCAAGACACGAAACACGACATGTTTGGACACAGTGCGACTAATTCGTGCGACACTATACACGATGCTAGGAAGGTTGTTTTGAATATGTGTACTACGTAACAATACTCTTGTCATTAAAGAGAACACAATGGATTTTCATGAGTTATTGAACTAAATGTAGGAGTTATTTTCCTTCTAATTTGGTTTAGTTTGTGAGTACAAAAAAGTGAAAGAGCATTCGTTTTAACATATTTAAGCTGCTTATTTTGAAAATAATCAAAATGATAGATCGTACATACATGTCTATAAGTTAAGTCCTAAGCAACACTAATAAACAAAGTCAGACATCTTGTATTAAACTCTTACACGGATACTTACTTATTTCAATATAGACAACAATACTTTTTACAAACAAAAACAACAGTTTAATGTGCAATAAGATTTAAAAAAATCCACACATTTTACCAAAAACAGATTAAAGATCGCATGTTCATTTAACCCAAACATTGCCGGGCGGTCAAAGCATATGCTAGTCCAAGGACGCAAAGAAAATGTCAGGATATGTCAGGGAAAGAGTGCAATATATTTGCATTGACACATATCTTGGCCGTGTTAATTGCGGCACAATA
>VMBQ01010131.1:0-32092 GCA_007657795.1 Dreissena rostriformis | reverse complement strand
TGCATGGAGTTGCGGATCCCTCTATTATACATCCCTGTAAAAACAGAAAACCAAAAAATATCATAAAATTTGATAAATGATGAAGAAGTTTGGTCAATGTCCAGTTTTTTGTTGATTTTACTTGTTTCTATTTGATTCAAGCAAAATGCATATATGTCATTTTTATCCCTACCTGAGCTCACACTGGACTTACCGTCATTTGACTCATACTTTTTATGCCCCTGAAGGTGGGCATATAGTGATTGCACTGTCCACCTGTCTGTCTGTCCGTCTATCTGTCCGTCTGAAATTCCGTCACACTTTGCATTTGGGTTTCGAAAAATGTGGAAAAACACTTTGCGTTTAGGTTTAGAAAAATGTGGAAAAAGGAGGCATATATGTCATCCTATGGTGACAAGCCTTGTTATTATCTACTGAAATCCATGTTTCTGGGACATACGGTACATACATGTCTGGAGGATTTTGCTACACAAATGAATGTAGTCCCCCTGTTCACTCCTGTTTCAGGGACCTATGGTACTGTGTTCAAAGCCAAGAACCGTGAAAGTCAGGAGATAGTGGCCCTAAAAAGGGTGCGACTAGATGACGATGATGAGGTATTTTAAATGTTATTAAATAATTAAAGCCCCATTAACACTCAATTCAACGAATATTTTGTGAAATATTTTTTTTAAACTAAGTTAACACATAAAAAATCAGTGTTCCTTATAGCAAAAGCAAAATTTCAACCTAGATGTGGTCTGGTAACAAAGATTTAACAAGATACAGCAGGGGTTTTTCTGCACTGTCTGCGCCTCCGGACAACGGAGGCATTGCCAAAGCAAACGGACCCGTTCCCAATCGAATTTTGATTACATATTTCCCAATTAAAATTTTTTTTTTTTTTTTTTTTTTTTTTGNCTGACTTATTTAAGCATGATAAAATTCCCAAATTGACCGTTTCATCGACTCGAAAATTCCCAAAATGGACAATTTTGTCGATAAAAATTCCCAATTTGGTCAGACTCCTTTTCCCAAAATAGGCAGATAAACCCCTGAAAAAATGCTCTTTTTTATTTTTTGTGGAACAATATATTCAACACATGTTCATGTACCATTTTAGTTTTTGTGTGTCATATGAATAGATATCGTTAAGGGAAATTAAAATGGAATATAATGTGTCAAAAAATAAAAGCGAGCAATTTGTATCTCGTAAAATCTATGTAACCATACCACATCTAGCGTCGAAATTTCGGCAATTGCTATGAGGAACACTGATTTGTTAAGGGTTAACTTTATTTTACGAAATATGTTCCGAAATATTCGTTGATTTTGAGAGTTAATAGGGTTTTAACTAGCCAAATTTCTTTAGCCAATAATAGTACAAATTCTTCTCATTTTGATTCAGATTATATATTTGAATCTTGCTCTGGGAAAACCAATTCTTAATGCATGTGTGTGAAGTGATTTCTCAGATTAACCTGCAGTCCATTAGTGGATTTTGGCTTCAAAAAGTTTGTCTGTTCTCGAAAAATACCAGAAAAGCCAATCTGGGACGCAGTGCTCCAGCTATGCCTTAATGGAAGAGAGCCCCTCCCTGCCCTTCCGAACCTCGCCCTGTCCTTCATAGGCCCTGCCCTGCNTTTTTTTTTTTTTTTTTTTTGACACATTATAATTTATTTATCTCTTATTACATTGTTATTAATTTATTGCTCATTGTAGACATTCTATTTGCATGGTTCAATAAAAAAGGAATATATTCTAACAATTATAAATAATATAACAATTAATCTGCAACATGAAGCATTCTGGATAGGACTGCTAGAAAGTGCCCTTTTGACAATATACCACTCGCGAAAGTGCCATTTTGACAAAATTGCCCCCCTTGCCCTTTTCAAATCCTAGCTGGAGCACTGTGGGACGACACTTAAGTTTTGATTGTAAGTAAAGAGCATGAAAACTTAAATGCTTGTTTCTGAAAACATCTGTACATAAAGAAAACTATTCAATTTATTTTGGTGTATACGGTATATACATTTCGATGCAACAATTGGTGTTGAATGGTGGTGTTTTCCAGGGTGTTCCTAGTTCAGCTCTGAGAGAAATCTGTCTACTAAAGGAGCTCAAGCATAGAAACATTGTCAGGTACTGTACAATCATGAATATTGGTTGGCACGAAATTTTGTGGTTTTTCAAAAAAATGACCTTGTGTGGACACGTTAATTCATTGATTTATGATTTTGGAAAAAAAGAGGAGATATTTGTGCCTGTAATTTTCTGATGTTTTGGTGTAAAATTCATTTATAGGCAAATGAGCTCACCTGAGATCAACATGCTCATGGAGAGTGTTTGTAAATACCTTTTGTCAGTTGTTTGTTGCGAGTCCTGCATTGTACATCATCAACATTTATCTTGTAAACACTGTAGAGGCCCCATTTATTGTCCAATCTTCATGAAACTTGGTCAAGACTTTTGTCCCAATGATATCTTGACCAATTTTAAAACATGAGGTCAAAAACTAGGTCACAAGGTAAAAAACAACAAAACCTTTTTTATACTCTAGGTGTCACATTTATAGGCGAATCTTGGTGAAACATTTCATCAAATGATGGTCAGCTGAGTTAAAATTGTAACAGTTGGTCGAAAAACATAGCCACCTGGGGGCAGCCAATAATCTAGAAGTCTAGAAGTCACATTAAAGTCCAATCTTCATGAGACTTGGTCTGAACATTTTTGCTTATGATATCTCGGCTGAGTTTGAAACTGCTTCATGTGAGGTAAAAACCTCGGACATTAGGTCAAATAAAAGACAAAGCTTGTTAAGGCGAGTTTGAAAATACAAATGTTCCTAGAAATGAAATATTTATTTTTCATTTAGCTCTTTTATTATTCTGAACCCACCTTCAGATCAGAATAGTTTAGTTCCTTCGGGTCTCAGGTGAGCACCTTATGGCCCATGACCCTCTTGTGTTTGATTTAACAGCAAAGTGGCCTGTTCAAAGTAAAGGCTCCTCAACATTTGTTGCAATAGGCCATGCCACAATCGAAATTTTTTTTTCCCATACAGCGTCATACATAATTATGACTTAAGGTTATGATGTTAAATGTAAAAAAGCATAAATAATTTGTTGGACAAGTCTATGTCAATAGACGCTCATTCAGACAGATAGACAAAGAAACGGACAGACGTACACATCCAGTTTACATCTCCTTTTATACTTGTGGGTAAACATATGTACTGTGATTCCTACCGTGAGGACCTAAAGGTGATTGATACAACCAACCGTTCAATATGTAACTATGTATGTGTCCGTAACATATCCTATATCCTGCTCAATGTTTGTACTAAATGCAACGTACGTTATCTTACATGAGGATTTTGGCCCCTTGCAGCACCAGGGTTTCTGTGCACAATCAACAAATCTGTAGAAAGGGCTGTTTTCCCCATCTTTGTGAAGCAGCCTTGGCCCCCTCATTTTGTGAATAAAATGAGTCGCAAACTAGTTAAAATTGTGAAAATTTGAATCACAAACTTCTGGAAGGTGTGAAAATTCGAGTCACAATCTTCTCAAATTTGTGAAAAACGGCCATTCTCTAAGAAGGGAAAAAAGCTCTGGTAGCACACAAGGTCCATCATCTTGCCCCCATAGAGGTTCATTATGAAGCAGCCAAGCTGTACTTGGAGGGCCTTGTTATGACTTCGTGAAGACTGGAATGGCACAGTTGACAGCCATTATAACTTTGCTCAAATTGATTAATGAATTTATGTTCATCTCAGTGTTTCTCGATTAAAAATGTATTGCTTGTTTTGCTTTTTTGATCGCATTTAAATTGGTCTGGTAGTTGACCATTAGAAAGTATAAAATGAAAATGTACACATATATACAAGTCATACAACATTGTTGGAAATTGTGTATGTTAGTAAACAGCAATTGTGGATACATTTTAATATTTGATTGAATGATTTTGCAAAATATTCAGGGCATCCTTTAAGTATTGTTTGTTAGGGATAAGCCGACCACCTTCTCAAAATTGTGCCGACCACCCCCCCTCCCCTGTAAAAAAAAAATCTCCGTTTTTTGTCAACTTTGCAAAAAAAGACAGAGTAGTCAGATTATGGGTATTACAGGCAACATTTTGTAAACCCCAGTTCTATTGTTATGTCCCTGGTAGGGTGGCATATAGCAGTTGAACTGTCAGTCCGTCCGTCAGTCAGTCTGTGTGTCCGTCCGAACACTTAAACGTTGGTCATAACTTTTGAAATATTGAAGATAGCAACTTTATATTTGGCATGCATGTGTATCTCATGAAGCTGCACATTTTGAGTGGTGAAAGGTCAAGGTCATCCTTCAAGGTCAAAGGTAAAAAAAAAAGAGTTAAATGCATATGTATTTACGGAGCTGCACATTTTGAGTGGTGAAAGGTCAAGGTCATCCATCAAGGTCAAAGTTCTTTTTTTTTCAAAGCGGCGCAGTAGGGGGCATTGTGTTTCTGACGAACACATCTCTTATTTCCTCTAATGCACATGAATTGTTATGCCCCGGGTAGGGCGACATATAGCAGTTGAACTGTCCGTCAGTCCGTCTGTCTGTCTGTCCGGCCGAAAACTTTAACATTGGTCATAACTTTTGCAATATTGAAGATAGCAACTTGATATTTGGCATGCATGTGTATCTCAGGGAGCTGCACATTTTGAGAGGTCAAAAAACTAAATCCAAGGGAAGTAACAAGCTTTAAAGGGAGATAATTTCTATACCTGTCAAATAATAAATAAAAAAATTATTTCCAAGCGGCGCAGTAGGGGGCATTGTGTTTCTGACAAACACATCTCTTGTTTGTACAGACTCTGTTCTATTGGAAAACAGATGGTGAATGTATAACATAACTTCATCCTTCTACAAATCCCAAACAATCCTTTATTAAAGGGACCTGTTCAAGTTTTGGTAAATTGACAAAATTAAGAAAACAAAGTTTGTGATTTGCAAATTTTCATTGTAGTTATAATATGTGTGAAAAAAAACAATAATACTGAGTATTAAGCGTGCTCTAAAATATCCATTATATGCATCTTTCAACGATTTAAAAACCTGAAAATTATATGGCGTTACAAACGCAAAACAATTGAATAATTTGGAGAGTTTTGTTATTATCGTAATAGTTTGTGACAATTCGAGGATTGCCTATAATAAAGTATAAAGTACACCTTATACTATATCAGCATGGATGGCCGAGTGGTTTAAGCGCTAGACTTTTACTCCAAGGGTCAGTTGAATTTCGAGCCCCGGTGTGGATAATTTTTTTTGTCTTTAATTTTATTCTTGTTTTATAATGGAGCTACTTAGTTCTGATGTTTACATTTATCAATTTAAAGCATTTAATGACAAACTTCAAAACATGCCAAAATCTGTGAACAAGTCCCTTAAAGGATGGCCACAAAAACTAATTATGGTATTTAATTCCATCCCTAGTAAATAACAAGGTGGATGTGAACTCCAACTAGGAAAAGCTAATTTATTCAGCAAAGATAGTGAAAGGTAAAGGCAAACAACATGCATGACATAAATAAATACTAAAATACATGAATAATTTTCATCAACAAATATACAAATCTAAAAACAATAAGTGAGAAATCTGTACAATACATATTTGTTACTCTATAAAATGAAATATTTTTTTTAGAAAAGAAAACATGGTGACAATTTAAGAATAAAATGAAAATATAAAACCAGTCACAAACAGCACTATGCAGTTCTTTTTTACTTGTCATAACTTTTACATTAAAATATATTACAGAACATAACAAATCACCACAAGTAAATCATATATGTTCATTTTAGTTTGTTTCAATATATAGATCAAGATTACAACGATACACTTATTATATACAAGTCAAAAGAAAAATAATCATCAGAGAAATACAGTTCATTCCTTGCAACACATGAATGCATGTTTTTAACTTGTATGGAAACAAAATAAATCAATAGAGGAGAAATATGCAATTAAACATAACACTTAATAATACATCTATGCTGCAAAGAATTTTATTATGAAAGTATTTTTCAAACATATTCATGATTTGACATTACTTGGAAACACAATAAATCCTCCTTGTGAATTATGTAATAAAATGTAACTTGTAATACATGTACAAGTTTGGTTGGGCCACACATTCATGTTGAAAGTACTGTACATGTTCCAAAATGTTGGTACTGAAATTTGTTAAACAAAACTATTTTACTTTTAACACAAGGATGTTGTTGCCTGACAATTGTCCCACAATCATGGATGCTGTGCTCATATTGTAGCAGATTGACAGTGGGTCATGGAGTCCATCCCTCTTGGTAGCAAGAGTTGCCAGCTTCTTCTTGCCTTCACCATCCAGCTGTATGATAGTGTTAGATCCACCTCCACATACCAGCACCTGTCCCAGATCAGTCACATGAATACCTTGTGGGTAACTTAGGTCTCGGTGTTTGAATGTGTGGAGAACTGTGCCGTCTGTGGCCAGGGTGAGGACCTTGTGATGGTCCCAGTTGGTGACAAATATCTTGTCACCAGCAGGACTCACTGCACACTTATGTACTGTAAGAGAGAGTAATATCAATGTAGTTTGTTCTTTACAAAATCTTTATTTGAATAAAGACAGTATTTTGTCTGATTCACACCAGCTATTTTTTTTTTAATTAATATAGAATGAATTTTCTTACATTATGAATCATCACTGCATACATGATTGTTTAAATGCTGAAACCCCATGATATAAACATAAGTAACATTCATTCAGTAATTAAATGTACTCACTGACATAGCAGAGCTTGCTGATATGATTATTATTATGGAATTATGTAAAATTGTCTTTTTTAACCAATAAAAAACTAACTGTAAAGAAAAGTCAAGAAAATACTGAAACAAATAAAGGAAATGTATTGTTTTGGAGTTTTTATTTACTAATGGTGAAATTTTAATGTTTGTTTAAAATTAATATTATTCTGTTATCTGGAATAGAAAAGGATGAACATACAATTGACTTTTGTTTTAGATATTTATAAAGCATAAAACAGTTTTAATTTTCTTTATAATAATTCAAATGTAACCAGAATAAATTCACCAAATTTTACCTGTTGAATTGCCTGATGTGTCCTCATGCAGTTTTTTTCAAGAGGGCTCCTTTCATCGAATACTTGTTAAGTGCAGTACCAGAAGTGAGATACAGGTCTTGCAGATTATGAGCAATACCATCACATGAATGTTGAAACTGTAACTTTATGCCCTTTACCAGCCGACCGCCATTCACCGAGACAAACTGGACCCCATGTATCTTATCATCATTCACAGTAACAGCTTCTTCACTTGTTGTCATTTGACACATAGCATGTGGCCAAGCATTTAAATCACAGTGTCCCACCACCTGGTATTGATGATTTAGAAGCTTAATTCTTTTATTATTGTTATCTGCAACTAGGATCTGATCATCAGAGAGAACACAGATGGCACGGATACCGAAGCTCTGTGATGAATCACTTGGTATTCTCACACCATACTCTGACTTTCCTTGCACACTGAATACCTGGTCTGGGTCACCTTGTTTTAATAATGCATTGGTACCGAGAATAATCTTCCCCAGGCTTGACAGTTTAGACAAGTACTGTTGAACATCACAGTCTGCCTTGAATGTCAGTGAACTTTCTACCTGTACAGATTTCTCCTTCAGATAAGTTTCAGACTGCTTTACTTTTTCCAGACATTTCTTACTTGCAATTAATGTGAGTTCTGCTTTGCCTTTATCAATGTTGTCATGTATTGCATCACTGAGTTGTTTTAGTGCATTTTTAAGCTTGCTGCAGTTGTCCGCATCAGTCTTGACAGAAGCTTTCAGAATGGCCAACTTATCATCTAGCTCTTTTATAGTGTTTTGTTCCATCTTGTCTAGAATTGTATTTATTTTCTCCCGTGTGTCACATATTTTATCTAATTGTTTGTTGTATGAAGCCTGAAAAGTGTGCATGTTGGTGTTCCAAGTATTCTCAAGTTTTTTAAGTGTTTCCAGAATAGTTTGGATCTTTCTCGATAGTTGCTGCAAGTCTGGTGGAGGTCCTTTGATTGACTCTGATATCAGGGTCACTTTAGCACAAAGTCTGAAAAGAAAATAATATTGAATATTTGTATGTGGTTTAAATGGCTATTATGCCAACAAATGTCTTAACTTTTGTTCATCATGTTTTTGTTGTTTATTAAAATGCTATTTTCAAGTAACATGATTTGGAATGTCTTCATTCTAATACTGATTTCTAGCGTTAATGGACACATAATTAATAGTAGTTATCCAAAAATTGCACTCACATTATATATTTTTCACAAAATAATAAGTAAACAAATAACTGATCAGTTTTTTAAGGTCTATCCATGACAACACAGATAAATGAAGCAAATACATGTCTGAATTACCTGTGATTGAGGAATGCACAGTTAGTGCAGCAAAGCTGACTGTTGTCATAACAAAAAACATTTCTAGATGTTTGTCTTCATGAAGGTCACATTTCTGTAGGAAATCCGACACTTCCTTGGACACTGGCCACTTACTTGTGTCCCCTACCGTATGTCACATGTTTCCCAAACAACTGACCATGCATGTTAATACATTTCCCGCAATAAAACTTGAGACAGTTATCACAGTAAAACTCGGCCCACTGGTCAATTTTGTGCTCTAGACATGGCGAGCAACCAAAGTCTGTAAATGAATCACAGCCTTTATCCAGAGATGACTGAGAAAAGGTAGCCATCTTGAATATTTTGTTTAAGAACAAGAATCCTGTTAAACCTCAGTTTAATGTTCAATTAAGTATTTACTATTTTCCAGTACCACAGAAATACTATCCAATCAAACAAATATTTAATACTTATGCCAGATTTCAAGCAACTGAAAAAATGTTAAACATAATCAAAACGAGATCAACTTTAGATACCTTCCACAGTTTTTATTATTATGATACAACAAGCAAACAGAGGTAACTATGCAAATATGTCCCGTGAGTTTAAAGTTTTATCACAATCAATAATCATACGGCAAGTTTGTAATGTCCTTTAAAAAGGTGTACAGACACTATAAAATAACCAATGCCTTTACTTATTGATCCACTACTTGGGTTTACATAAAGCTTATTATTTTGTGAAGAGTTAAAGAAAAATACCGCTCATTAAAGAAACCTATACGTGTTTATTGTGTTAGTCGCATTTATAAGTTAGTTCTTTATGCTCCTCAAATTGTGTATTCACAATCCTAAAGCTGGTATAGGGGCATAATTACAGATAAGTAAGTAAAGTGAAAGAACTTTAATTAATTTCTATTTGAAATGTTATACAAGTAAATTATAGAAATAGCCATAGTGGACCTGAAAAGCTCACCTGAGTTTGAGATAAACCAATTGTTGAAACTTAACCTTGTAACCAAGTTTTGGACACTCATGACCAGAGAAGACCTTGGTAAAGATAAACATTCTGACATTCTGGAAATTTATGTAACAAATGTGGCCTCTATAGTGATTTGACAAGGTCTCCAACTTTTGCTGTTACTACTTTTTACCTTTACTTTTTTTAAAGATTTTTTTTTATTATCATCATTAGCCACAATAGCAGCACATTATAGAGTTTGATTGAGCTGTTAACATTATCCGATAGATAAAACTTAGCAGTGCTAATAACCCTCGTATCCTCTGTAACAGTAGTAGGCAATTACAGTGTACACAAATTATATTTAACGTTAAAGGAAGAGTTGTTTAATGAACAGTGTGCATTAATCATGTCTTCTTTTATTTAATTGGACAGTATGTTATTATGTTTATTATTCAGTAACACAAATTTAACTCTGTTGTTCTTCTAAATGTAGCTTACCTGAGCACAACTGTTGTGCTCATGGTGAGCTTTTGTGATAGTCTTTTATCAATTGTAAATCGTCCGTTGTGCGTAGTCAACATTCGCAAAGTGAACACTCCAGAGGCCACATTTATTGTCAAATATTCTTGAAACTTGGTCATAACATTTGTCCCAATGATATCTCATCTTTGTCCCAATTATATTTCATATGAGTCCAAAATTGGGTTACATGGGGTCTCATAGTAGGTCACTCGGTCAAATTATAGGGAAAAAAATTGGGAACACTTTAGAAGCCACATTTATTCCCCAATCTTCATGAAACTTGCTAAGAACATTTGTATCAATTATATATCAGCCAAGTTCGAGAGAAGGTCAATTGTGATAAAAAACTAGGTCACTAGTTTGACTAAAAATATTTGTGAACACTTAAGGGGCCACATTTATTTCCAATCTTTATGCACTTTGGTTTGAATTTTTGTCCAAATGGTATCACAGCAAAGTTGGAAACTGTGTAATTTGGGGGTAAAAAAAGGTCACTATGTCAAATTTAAGAAAAAGCTTGTGGACCTTTTAGATGTCATATTTATTTGCCATGAAACTTCATGAAATGTAGAACTTTAGTACCAATGATATCCCTGCAGAGTAGGAAAGTGGGTCGCGGGAGTCAAAAACTAGACTTGTGAACACACTACAGGCCACATAATATTAATATGTGCTCTGTGTTTCAGACTGCATGATGTGCATTGTGTTTCAGACTGCATGATGTGCCCTGTGTTTCAGACTGCATGATGTGCTCTGTGTTTCAGACTGCATGATGTGCTCTGTGTTTCAGACTGCATGATGTGCTCTGTTTTTCAGACTGCATTATGTGCTCTTTGTTTCAGACTGCATGATGTGCTCTGTGTTTCACACTGCATGATGTGCTCTTTGTTTCACACTGCATGACATGCCCTGTGTTTCAGACTGCATGATGTACTCTGTGTTTCAGACTGCATGATGTGCTCTGTGTTTCAGACTGCATGATTTGCTCTGTGTTTCAGACTGCATGATGTGCTCTGTGTTTCAGACTGCATGACGTGCTCTGTGTTTCAGACTGCTTGACATGCTCTGTGTTTCAGACTGCATGACGTGCTCTGTGTTCCAGACTGCATGACATGCTCTGTGTTCCAGACTGCTTGACGTGCTCTGTGTTTCAGACTGCATGACGTGCTCTGTGTTCCAGACTGCATGATGTGCTCTGTGTTCCAGGTTGCATGATGTGCTCCACAGTGACAAGAAGCTCACGCTGGTGTTTGAGTACTGTGACCAGGACCTGAAGAAATACTTCGACAGCTGCAATGGAGAAATAGACCAAGACACTGTCAAGGTGCACTTTGTAACCAGGGCATAATTGACCACCTGCCAGCTGTCAATCAAACTCACGTAACAACTAATCAAATTTCTTTGATTACGGTCAAATGGTCCTGGTCCGACAAACAAAGACTGTCGGAGTAATTGAATAAGGGTTTTATGTAAACAAAACTCGTGGGCGGAGCGATCGCTTATTTGGCGACTGGTCAATTGTAGCTCACCTAAACACAACCTGCTCATGGTGAGCTTTCGTGATTGTCTTTTGTCTGTGGTGTGTCGCTGATGTCAACATTTGCCTTGTTAACACTCTAAATCACGATTTTTTATTGTACAATCTGATTAGATATTGAGCTGATGTTTTGTATGTAAGTCTACCGACATGATTTACATATGAAGTGTGAGTTTTGTTCCGGTCCATTGATTTTTTGGGAAGTTATGGGCCTTGGACTTATAATTTTTCTGTTTTCCGGAGTTTTTTTTTAAGAAACACTTTGATATGTGAGTCTACCTACATGACTTACAGATGAATGGTTTATTTATTAAAACTTTTTTTGTGTGGGAATCTTTGATTGGTGATTTTAGGCAGTCCTTAGGGATTTTTTATATATTTTTTTATTGGATATTGGGTTGAATTTTAGCCAAAAATCTGACCCCAAAACAAACTTGCCAAACAAAGTTCGATTTAGGGTATCTTTTAGTCAATCTGTGAGTTGGTTTGTCGGACTGTCAGTAAATCTGTTTTAAATCTTATATAAATGCTCTGGAAAAACAGTACTTAATACATGTGCTGTCCATAGCTTGTGAAGTCCACACAGGCTAATCGTGAACGACACTTTCCGCTTTACTGGAGTTTTTTGTTTAAAGGAAGTCTCTCCCAGAAACTATTCCAGTTGAAGCGGAAAGTGTCGTCTCTGATTAGCCTGTGTGGACTGCACAGGCTCATCTGGTGTGACATCTTAAGCACATGCATTAAGCCCGGTTTTCTGAGAGCGCGGCTCATTTTAAGTTTGTGGAGAACACTACATCCACATTTCTAAAGCCATCACTATCAAGTGTAGATGTGTAAGACCTTTTTTTTCATGGTAAGTGATCCACACATTCTCAAGTTATTTGCCATTGAACAAAGCTTAGAAAGCAAAGCTGGAGTATAAGCGACAAAGCTCTAAGTATATCCAATCAAAGAGTTAAAGATGAGAGGCATAATAGTGTAAACAATCTTTAAAATGTTGCAAATAACCTTAAGAAATTGTGGTAGATACAACGTTCCTTGGAAAATACTGTAAAATACTGATAATTGGTGGAACATTAATTTTAATTGATATTGGGTTTACCGTTCCACAAAGGTAACACAAACACATCGGAGAATGTCCGACGCAAACTCCAATATCTTTCCAGATTCAGAAATCCACAAATGTACGTGTCCACAAAAGTCTTTTTTTGAAATCTATGAAATTTCATGCTGTCGAATATAAATGCTTTTACATTACATATAGATGGTGCTGGTAAACATTGACAATCTTTGTATGATGATTTGTCTTTGTTTTGATTAAGTTGTTTTTGTTTCATTTCAGTCATCGTTTTCATCTCATTTAAGACATTATTTTCATTCCATTTCAGTCGTTCATGTACCAGCTACTGCGTGGACTAGCATTCTGTCATGTGAACAATGTCCTCCACCGAGACCTGAAACCTCAGAACCTCCTTATTAACAAGGTATCTATAGGCCATGCCGAATTCCCATTTGAAGGTATACAAATAATGTTAATAAAATGTAATATTAAGTCAATTTACCTATGCAGCTCCATGGTTTAAACTTTAAAAAATATTATTTTGAAAACACTTATTCTTATTCTTAATTTTATGGTATAAGTTAGCAAAAACAAAAATACACCCATTTCCCAATTTTAGTTAAAACTACTCGATTTTTTCCAATGAAAAGGGCCGCGGCCCCATTCCAAACATTTATGAAAAACACTGACTGTAAGGAATGGGTCATGCAATGTAGGTCTGTTTTTATGCTCTCTGAAATGGAAGGAGCACATAGTGGTAGCTTTGTTTGTCTGTCTCANAGTCGCTATTGGTGATATCATCTACCAGTCGCTATTGGTGATATCATCTACCAGTCGCTATTGGTGATATCATCTACCAGTCGCTATTGGTGATATCATCTACCAGTCAATGTAGTGGCACTCAATGTTGGAAGCAGACAACTTACCACTGATGACCTTGTCTTAGAGGTCAAAGATATTATTTTGCAATAAAACAGCTTGTCTCGGCTGTAACTTTAAAACATTTATGTTGCAATTTTTAGATTTAACTGACCACAAATCACTAACATGAGACTGAGTGTCATGTGTATCACCCATCTCAGTAACCTCAAAGGTCATTGTTACACTTTCAGGTGAAGTCGAATTATACTAATAACACCTTGCTTTTGATGTAAGTGGACTTTAGCGACAATGAGGAATGTTGGACATCCTCGTCCCATAGACACATGTCTTGAAATACAAATATTTGTTTTAATTTGTATTGCTCTCAAGTTTGGAGGCCAAAGTTTTGTCGTGTTCTGAGAAAACTGGGCATAATGCTTGTGCGTAAATTGTCATCCAAGATTAGCCTGTACAGGCTAATCAGGGATGACAATTTCCCCTTTTATGGAATTTTTCGTTTAAATGATGTCTCTTCTTAGCGAAAATCCAGTTTAGGCAGACAGTGTCGTCCCTGATTAGCCTGTGTGGACTGCACAGGCTAATCTGGGACGACACTTTACACACATGCATTATGCCCAGTTTTCTCAGAACGCAACTCAATTCGTTATCTGATCAATTTGTTCTGGCCTGAGATCACCTAATTAGATGTCCGTTAATATGAATTAATTGTTTCAAACTTTGATAACCTGAGGGTGTGCCTATAAATTGTGATTTTGACATTGAAAGGGCAGGTCGCCATACTTGTAGCTTGTAATGACCATAAATGTGTCAGTGAACTTTAAATTATCCTGCCAATTAATGTAGAGACATCCATGACAACTGAAAGCAAGATTTCAACTGTCAGCACTGTAACGGTAAACCTGTTTTGCTCCGTAATTATGATTCATTTTAAACATTCTTTACTCAGATCCTGAGTCTTTCTGAATCCAGGTAAAGTAATTTTTTGGGAAGTATATTGTAAAATTTAAAACAACTAGTAAATAGCAAAAGTTGAGGGATTAAATGCTGTAATATAACTGTTATTAAAAATGTCCTTAGTTATGGCTGCAAAACGCATAAATTAGGCCAATCCTTAAAACTTATAGCGGAAATGTGCCATTGAATCTGCTGACCCATTTTTTAACACCTTTGTGAGCTCTGCCTCATTTAAAATGTATATGAGATGGGAAGCATTTAAATTAGAATAGAAATTTAATTAGATAGAAATTTGATAAGATGATGTTGTCTAACGTTTTCCTATGGCCTATGAATGTTAATACTAAATTTCAAACGGTACTTGATAAAATGTTCATGTAGAGTGTTCAGTATAATTTGAAACAGCTTTATTATACTTATGATTCAGAATTAAAAGCTATGATATAGTGTTACAATACAATAGAAACATGTTGAAAGTATTAATATTTGCAGTGACTATTTTAATGCTTTTGCTCTGTCGTTTTTTCTATAGAAGAGGACCTCATAAGACCTTATCATCTCAGAAAAAAATCTTGGAATCATGCCGTTATCTCTTAAAACAGCTCTTTCACCAAGGTTGTTCTTTTGCTTGTTCCTCAAATGTGGCGTGTTCTCAGAAAACTGGGCAAAGTGCTTGTGTGTAAAGTGTCATCCCACATTAGCCTGTGCACTCCGCACAGGCTAATCTGGGACGACACTTTCCGCCTAAACTGGATTTTCGCTATGAAGAGACATCATTTAAACCAAAAATTCCATAAAAGCAGAAATTATCGTCCCTGATAAGTGATTAGCCTGTGCGGATTGCACAGGCTTATCTGGGAAAACAATTAACACACCAGCATTTCGCCCAGTTTTCTCAGAACATGACACAAATGTAAAAAAATAATGCCTATCCCACAAAAATGAAGAGCATCTTAGGGCTCTGTACCTAAGAGGTTAAAGTACTACCCCGTTTATGCCTAGTGGACTCTCCCATCCTTCTAAATTGGATCAATTTATTTCCAAAATTAGGGATGTCTAGTATATTTATTTCTATATTTAGAATATTTCTTACAGAAATTCCTTTAAGCAAACATCGCAGACCCTGATGAGACGCCGCATCATGCAGGGTCTCATCTGGGTCTACGCTGTTTGCCAAGGCCTTTTTTCTAGATGCTAGGCATAAATGGATTAAATTACAACCCCATTATCTCTAAACTTACGTTATAAATATATCAGAAAATTCCTCATTTTGATGCTCAAATACAACCAGATCACTTTCTAATTAAATTAATTTTGTAATATGCAAGTTGTCTGGTGTAATTTGTTTGATTTTGTTGGCTTGTTTGCGATATGAAGACTGTAATTCAGAGTTTGTTTGAACTTTCCAAACTAGAGTCACACTAAATTTCTTGCAAGCTTTCAAGAGTTGGGTGAGGATCAATGAAACATTATTTCATTGTTGATGTTTTCTCAAAGGATAAGAATGTACCAAGAGCTTACAATGTGGGGTCAATAGTTGTTGATGTTTACTTAAGTGGTTATTAGAGGATTTATGGAACTGTATTCTGAAAGCGATTGCTACATAAATGGATTAATTTTTGTATGCATTTATAATTATAGACTGGCTACATTTCTTTAATATTTGGAATAAGTTGTAATGCTTGGAATGTGCACAAAAAATCAACTAGAATTGATACGTGAAACAACAAAATGACGGGATCATACTATGAATGAAGTGTCCAGTCGCTTGACTGTTCTTTGTATGGGATTTTGTCTGCNCTGCATGATGTGCTCTGTGTTTCAGACTGCATGATGTGCTCTGTGTTTCAGACTGCATGATGTGCTCTGTGTTTCAGACTGCATGATGTGCTCTGTGTTCCAGACTACATGATATGCTCTGTGTTCCAGACTGCATGATGTGCTCTGTGTTACTTATGTAAACAAAACTCGTGGGCGGAGCGATCATTTATTTGGCGACTGGTCAATTGTAGCTCACCTAAACACAACCTGCTCATGGCGAGCTTTCATGATTGTCTTTTGTCTGTGGTGTGTCGCTGTTGTCAACATTTGCCTTATTATCCAGACTGCATGATGTGCTCTGTGTTACAGACTGCATGATGTTCTCTGTGTTTCAGACTGCATGATGTGCTCTGTGTTTCAGACTGCATGATGTGCTCTTTGTTTCAGACTGCATGATATTCTCTGTGTTCAAGACTGCATGATATGCGCTGTGTTCCAGACTGCATGATGTGCTCTGTGTTTCAGACTGCATGATGTGCTCTGTGTTTCAGACTGCATGATGTGCTCTGTGTTCCAGGTTGCATGATGTGCTCCACAGTGACAAGAAGCTCACGCTGGTGTTTGAGTACTGTGACCAGGACCTGAAGAAATACTTTGACAGCTGCAATGGAGAAATAGACCAAGACACTGTCAAGGTGCAATTTGTAACCAGGGCATAATTGACCACTCGCCAGCTGTCAATGAAACTCACGTAACAACTAATCAGATTTCTTTTATAACGGTCAAATGGTCAGACAAACAAAGACTGTCAGAGTAATTGAATAAGCGTTTTATGTAAACAAAACTCGTGGGCGGAGCGATCATTTATTTGGCGACTGGTCAATTGTAGCTCACCTAAACACAACCTGCTCATGGCGAGCTTTCATGATTGTCTTTTGTCTGTGGTGTGTCGCTGTTGTCAACATTTGCCTTTTTAACACTCTAAAGGCACGATTTTTTTATTGTACAATCTGATAAGATATTGAGCTGATGTTTTGTATGTAAGTCTACCGACATGACTTACAGATGAAGTGTGAGTTTTGTTCCGGTCCATTGATGTTTTGCGAAGTTATGGGCCTTGGACTTAGAATTTTTCTGTTTTCCGGATTTTTTTTTTACGAAACACTTTGATATGTGAGTCTACCTACATGACTTACAGATGAATGGTTTATTTATTAAAACTTTTTTTGTGAGGGAACCTTTGATTGGTGATTTGAGGCAGTCCTTAGGGATTTTTTAAATATTTTTTTATTGGGCATTGGGTTGAATTTTAGCCAAAAATCTGACCCAAAACAAACTGGCCAAACAAAGTTCGATTTAGGATATCTTTTAGTCAATCTGTGAGCTGGTTTGTTGGTCTGTCAGTAAATCTGTTTTAAATCTTATATTAATGCTCTGGAAAAACAGTACTGAATGCATGTGCTGTCCAAAGCTTGTGAAGTCCACACAGGCTAATCGTGAACGACACTTTCCGCATTAATGGAGTTTTTCGTTTAAAGGAAGTCTCCCAGAAACTATTCAAGTTTAAGCGGAAAGTGCCGTCTCTGATAAGCCTGTGTGAACTGCACAGGCTAATCTGGTGTGACATCTTAAGCACATGCATTTAGCCCGGTTTTCTGAGAGCGCGGCTCATTTTAAGTTTGTGGAGAACACTACATCCACATTTCTAAAGCCATCACTATCAAGTGTAGATGTGTAAGACCTTTTTTTTCATGGTAAGTGATCCACACATTCTCAAGTTATTTGCCATTGAACAAAGCTTAGAAAGCAAAGCTGGAGTATAAGCGACAAAGCTCTAAGTATATCCAATCAAAGAGTTAAAGATGAGAGGCATAATAGTGTAAACAATCTTTAAAATGTTGCAAATAACCTTAAGAAATTGTGGTAGATACAACGTTCCTTGGAAAATACTGTAAAATACTGATAATTGGTGGAACATTAATTTTAATTGATATTGGGTTTACCGTTCCACAAAGGTAACACAAACACATCGGAGAATGTCCGACGCAAACTCCAATATCTTTCCAGATTCAGAAATCCACAAATGTACGTGTCCACAAAAGTCTTTTTTTGAAATCTATGAAATTTCATGCTGTCGAATATAAATGCTTTTACATTACATATAGATGGTGCTGGTAAACATTGACAATCTTTGTATGATGATTTGTCTTTGTTTTGATTAAGTTGTTTTTGTTTCATTTCAGTCATCGTTTTCATCTCATTTAAGACATTATTTTCATTCCATTTCAGTCGTTCATGTACCAGCTACTGCGTGGACTAGCATTCTGTCATGTGAACAATGTCCTCCACCGAGACCTGAAACCTCAGAACCTCCTTATTAACAAGGTATCTATAGGCCATGCCGAATTCCCATTTGAAGGTATACAAATAATGTTAATAAAATGTAATATTAAGTCAATTTACCTATGCAGCTCCATGGTTTAAACTTTAAAAAATATTATTTTGAAAACACTTATTCTTATTCTTAATTTTATGGTATAAGTTAGCAAAAACAAAAATACACCCATTTCCCAATTTTAGTTAAAACTACTCGATTTTTTCCAATGAAAAGGGCCGCGGCCCCATTCCAAACATTTATGAAAAACACTGACTGTAAGGAATGGGTCATGCAATGTAGGTCTGTTTTTATGCTCTCTGAAATGGAAGGAGCACATAGTGGTAGCTTTGTTTGTCTGTCTCAATGCTTATTTTGATGGAAATAAGTTTGCATGTTTCTGAAACAAATTTCCCAATAAGAGCTTCCATCCTACTCAACTTCTGTCAGTCCGTGCATATTTTTGTTTTGGCGTTGTCCGTCCGGCCGGCACTTTTGTGTCCGGAGGCATATCTTGGAAGTGCTTTGGCGTATTTCATTGAAACTTGGTAGGAGTATATATATGGATAAGAGGATGATGCAGGCCATATGGCATTGTACACCATCTGTTAATAACGGAGTTATGGCCATTTGTATATATTCTGTGTCAGTGCAGCATGTGGGGGTATACGCCACGTCTGTGACAAAGCTTTAGTTTGGCGGGGGATATCAATTCAACGAATTTGTGTGTTTGTCTTACTTTTTGTTTCCACGCAAGATATCAGACACTAATGATCCCAAATTCAGGAAACTTTATAAACAGCATCCCTATGGGTTGGAATTGTGCATTCTTGCCAGTTCGTTCCAGTCCAATAATTTTTAAGGGAGTTATTGCACCTTGATTTTTATTATGTTCTTTTCAGTTTGACTTTTTTAAGAATAGTTAAACTACTACTCACCATTTGTTGGTGTTGGCATGATGCTTTGCATGAGGTAAATGTTCATCATGTCCATATCACTGTTTCTACTACAGGTATTCGATTGAAACTTCACACATTTGTTCAGGGTCATTGTGTGAGGTCACTGACTAAGTTCCATAACTCTGACCTCCAATTAAGAAGAATTGTGCCCCTTTTTTATCTAGAAATTTACATTATGATTAGGTAAACATGCAACATCTCCATATAACTGTTTCTACTACAGGTAATCAACTGAAACTGCACACATGTTTGGTGGAATTGTTTAAGGTCACTGACCAAGTTACATAACTCTTAGCTTCAATTTATGAAAATTATGCACCATTTTGTTCTTTTGTACTGAACATTCTTGTTAACGTTTGCATCCATTTACTTTATATATCTATTTAGTACAGATAATGAAATAAAATGTTACATATGTAGTAATCAACTGAAACTGCACACATGTTTGGTTGAATTTTTTTAGGTCACTGACCAAGTTACATAACTCTTAGCTTCAATTTATGAAAATTATGCATCATTTTGTTCTTTTGTACTGAACATTCTTGTTAACGTTTGCATTCATTTACTTTATATCTCTATTTAGTACAGATAATGAAATAAAATGTTACATATGTAGTAAGGGCCATTATATAGAATGGAGAATTGAAGTTGGTTTGCTGTATGTTTTTAATCACCTATGTATTCACAGAATGGAGAACTGAAGTTGGCAGACTTTGGACTGGCGAGGGCATTTGGGATACCTGTGAGATTCTACTCTGCAGAGGTAGGTAGGGCTGAGTCTGTTTGTTGTAAGCTTAATAGTCAGTCTAACTTCAATTTGAGCCTCACCCTGGAAAAAACTGGGTTTAATGCATGTACTCAAAGTGTTGTCCCAGATAAGCATGTGTTGAGTGAATATCTGGTTTCAAGGCGTTGCATTGGTTCTTCTTAGCAAGTTTAAGAATTATAGCTTAAAACATGGCTGCACTAAATACATAACTAGGTTATGACGTGTTTTATTTCATACTTTGATAGAAATTTATGTGGAATGTACAAGTAATGGCTATATATTTTTTCATAATTCTGGAATTTGGCTGTCATATTCTAAAGATGCAATCACAAAAGGATGTTGAAAGACTTTTAAAATCCATATCAGAAAGAAACTGAAAAAGAGTTGACCTTAAACAAAACTTGACTTACTACTTAATTCCAGTCCTGAAATGCGTGTGGCATGCAACACGGTGTAAACTTACACATATTTTGAGCAGAACTCCCGAAATCAGACGTCTGGAATTTTATAAAAATATTCCAGTTTTAAAAAGGAATGCAAACCCTGATTTTGTACTAGAAAAAAAAGGAAAAAAGACTCAACATGTTAACATCTGAGCCTCGTTCTGGGAACACTGGGCTTAATCCATAAACATAAAGTGTCTTCCCTGATTATTATGTGCAGTGCAAACAGGCTACTCAGGTACAACACTTTCCATCTACACTGGATTTTTGGTTAAGAAAAGACCTCCTTTTAACAAAAAATCCCTTACAAGCGGGAAAGGTTGTCCCTGATAAGCCTGTGCAGACTGCATATGCTAATTGGGGACGATACTTTCATGCATTAAAACCCCCCTTTTCCCAGAAAAAGGCTCACTTCCAGTTAAAAAAAGTTAATGCAACCCCTGCTTTGTACAAAAAATATTAAAAAATTCCCAAAATGTTGATATTGCACTTGATCCAGGTTGTGACGTTGTGGTATAGACCCCCAGACGTGCTCTTTGGTGCCAAGATGTACTCAACCTCTATAGACATGTGGTCAGCTGGCTGTATATTTGCAGGTACAACACGCTGCACACTATACCATGCTAAACCGTGTATAGCGCGAGACCATGTATAACGCGCTGCACACTATACCATACTAAACTGTGTATAGCGCGAGACCATGTATAACGCGCACCCAGTTTTGTGTAACACCAAAATGGAGAAAAAACAATTTCAAGTCAAGATAACTAACTANCCCCCCCCCCCCACCACCCCCTCCCTCGCCTTCTAATGGTGGGACTGGTCAACATGTGTGAAATATCTATTTGAATTAAATATATATTTGATAATATTCAATGGCAAATGAAGTCTATGCTCATAAACCTTTCTTACAAGTAACACAATAAAAAATTCCTTGTATTTAGTTTATTGTAAGAAAATGTCACCACACTGATTGGGCAACCCTGTGTTTTTAGCATCATCCAGGCTATAAACCAACCCATTCCAAGAATAGTCTTTGACTCAATAAAAATCAGAGTTTTCATATATCCACACTAAAAATGATGTGTATCTCATTAACATCTTTCTCTTAACAAAGAATGATGTAAAATATTGTTGTTTACTGCCCTGCTAGACTGCATTTTCAAGTAATTTAAGTATATTTTACTTTTTAAGAATATTTTTTTATTTGAGACCAAAGTCCTTTTTAAGATTTGGTGAATATGGGCCCTGTACCGTTTGCGATCCTAGATTTTTTCCTAAAAGTAATAAATGCATGTTCTTTCTGTCTGAAAAATGTAGTCTGGGGATTAAATATGACTATCATGACTTGTTTATATTTGTATGTTCTTCCTGTATGACCCGGGATTTGACCTCGGTACCTCTCGCACACAAAGCGAAAATCATACACTAGACTAACGAGCCACTCATAATAATCATTACTTCATCGCAATATCATAAGAAAATTCAATTAGTGACTTTGCCTTGTCGATCTTTTCAGCTGCCATGCTTACACAAAATTGTGATTACAGCTTATTTAATTCAATGAGTCAAATTGGAATGGAAACATTGAAAATACACACATATTTAACATTACAATAGTGTTCGCAGAATGAGTGTGTCTCTGTGTTTCAGAGATGGCCAATGCAGGACGACCTCTGTTTCCAGGCAACGATGTCGAGGATCAACTGAAGAGGATATTCAAGTAGGTCTTAGTTTTATTAATTATTTTACACTTACGATTTTACATGCCCTTTTGACAACTGTAAGTCACATACAAAACTTCATTACCTCTTACTTTTGGAATTTTGCTCAAAATTTAAAATCATTATTACTCGTGGGGCATTAATTTTCATGTTTTTTTTGTGGGTCGACTGATCCAAGAATTTAATACAAACAAATCAGAAAATGTAAGACGCAACAAATTCCTTGTTTTTTTTTTATCTCCAAAATCAGAAATCTACTTATTGACATGTCCACAAAATTTCATGCCAACGAATATAAATGATTTCACAGTGCTTGGCCTTGTTTGCAGTGCAATCATCTTATCCTGATTTAGGTGAGAACTTTTTAAAAACGAATTGCTAACATAAAGAGGATAATTAAAAAAAAAAAAAAATCTAGAATTTAATCATTATATAAGAAATAAAAAATCTCACTAAGGGCCCTATGACGGAATAGTGACCAGCCAGGCAGCCACGAATAGTATATGGACCGAAGCTGAAGGCAGAGGTCGATATACTATTCGGTGCTGCCTGTGTGTTCACTATTCTGTCATTGGGCCCGAAGTGAGGTTTTCTATTTCTTATAGTATACTGAACATTATGTAGCAAATATATGTCAATTCCAATAAACAAATTCCACCAATGTGTTACCATTTAATAACATTAAATAAAGATGTTAGACTGATAATTATTAAGTTTTCGTACAATGAAACTGTAACGGAAATATATTTGCGTTGTAAAACTTGCACAACATTATAGCGGGCACTATTAGATGCGCGCGCATCTAGTCAGCAGGCGCTATACTGAGTAGCGCCCGCTAACTTAATGTGCGCGCATCTTTACTGGGCACTAGTCAAATCAACAGACCTGTGTAGTTTATATACGCAAAGAAGAAACATACTTATGTGAGGTATACATGTACTATAATTTGTTGGTATTTTTTTTTATATTCAAAGCACAAATGTCATGTCAGATTTGCGGCAAAAAACTGCATGGTTGGAAACACTTGAGGGGTTGAGACCTCACAAAGGCTAAAATTATAGCCTCAATGAATGCCCTATGATGTATAATTCAATTGTTCATCTCACTTACATGGTTGCGCGCTATACACAGTTAAGTACAGTAATTCTGTTTCAGATTGCTGGGGACACCTACCGAGGAGACTTGGCCGAACATCTCCCACCTCCCAGACTACAAGGTGAGACAAAACTTTCGAGTGTTCTTATACTGTCTCAGACCACATTTAAAGTCTGTGAAAAAAACAGAGTAAACAGTCTAGATTAAACTTACAGTTATAACACGAAAATCACAAAATCTACGTATAACAGTTTAGTTTATATATTCCTCAGGTGAGCGACCTAGGGCCCTGCAGGCCCTCTTGTTTTGAATATTATAGTTTTGTTTGTTAAAGTGAGTATGCACGATTTTTATATGTGTTAAATTGTAATATATTGATAAAATATGTTACAATAACACAAAATAGGCAAGAAAAATTATTCATTGAAGACGATTTTCAGAAAATGCAGCAAAGCCAAATAAGCGCCCGAGCCGATTGTGACGAAGATATTTCGTACATATTTTCTTACAAAAACTGAAGCATTCGTCTTTTTATTAGGATTGGAGTTAGTATTTGTGTGTCATATAAAGAGGTATCGTTGCAGGAAATTAAAATGATTCATAAAACTAAATTTAGATTCACATCGTACACGCATGATATCGACTGTACAGACATTTTCGATTTTAGAATCGAATATCTGGCTTATTTCGCATTTTTTGACACATGTTCTTTTTAACCTTTATTTAAGTTTATATTGAAATATATGTATAATAAGTTTTTTACACATTTCATATAAATGTATAAATATTTGACAAAATCGTGCATACTCACTTTAATACTTTAACATTTTTTAACAAGTTTTTTTAAGAATAGGTTGCATCAGCCACATGTTTTGTTGTTAATTTCCCTATTTTCTGCTGCAGCAATACCCGTTGTACCACGTGTCCACATCGTGGCAGCAAGTGGTTCCTCGTTTGAATGTGAAAGGCAGAGATCTGCTACAGGTAAGTGCTGTCAATTTCTTAACTGGGAACCGCAATATGTCAGGATTGAATTACCATGTGTTTTTTAGAACAGCTATTTGTTTAATAGGTTAGTTGAAACCAAGACTAAAGGGTTTTCAGGAACCATAATTTGTGGGCCATATGAAAATGATATGTTACTAGGAATCATGATAAAAATGTGCGTGTTACTGGGGAAACCAAGATTTGTGGTTTACTGGGAAACAAGAGTTGTGGGTTACAGGGAACCAATAATTATTGGTAACTAGACACCATAGCATTAGTAACTGAGAATCTAGATCTGTGGGTTAGGGGAAACCAATATTTAAAGGTAACTGGGTCCCTATATTGTGGGTAACTGCAAGCAAAATATTGAGGGTTACTGTAAGATTTGTTGTTAACTGGAAAGCAAGATTTTTGGATATCTTACCGCTTGAAAAAAAAAAGATAAATTATTTTTGTGTAACCGTGTTTTCTATTCTATTTATCTCAGAGACTGTTGGTATGTAACCCTAGCGGACGTTTGTCAGCCGAGGAAGGCCTACAACACGGCTACTTTAGTGACCTCAGCCCGTCTATCCGTCTGCCCGCTGACCCCTTCTGACCTCCCTGGGGTGTTGTCATGGTGACAAGTGAGGTGACCTGGGCTTGGGGCCAGGAGTGTACACAGGGGCATCGTTATGGCAACAGATCGCACCACTAATTAAGCAATCTCATTAATACTGAAAAATCATTATTATGCATCGGACATGAATTTTCGTTGATTTTGTGGGTTGACTGATCCATGAATTTAAGATCCCAATGAATAACTACTAGTTGTTTTGTTATTGTGTTGCTTTTTTTTTGCCTAAATCAGAAATCCATAAATGTTCGTGTCCACAAAATAGTCATAATAAAAAAACACGACATTGCTTGCCGATGAATATAGACGATTTTACAGTAAAGCAGTGAAAAACTACTAGTGGAAATAGAATGAACATCAGTCTATAATTGTTACTTTAGTAAATTATTGATTTTGAGAATTTCAAGTATCAAAACAAGATTATATTGACAATTTAAGCCACTAGCGTTGTATATTTCATTCGGTTTTGTAATAAGCTTAAATGATCATCTAGATGAATCAGGAATTGTTAAAAATGTCTCACAAGTCAACACAGGTTCTTATCATTCCAGTGTGTATGTGTCAGTTCGATGATTGTGGCATTAGTTGTTGTCCTATTTGTTTAATTTTGTAATGCACGTGTTGTAACCATGCAATATTCCAGGGGTCACATGGAATTCTTGTTAGGTGTTTCATATGAGCCTCGCTCTGGGAAAACGGGGCCTAATGCATGTGCGTTAAGTGTTGTCCCAGATTAGCATGTGCAGTACGCACAGTCTAATCAGGGACGAAACTTTCCGCTTTTATGGTATTTTTTGTTTTTAAACAAGTATCTTCATAGCGAAAATCAGTGTAAGTGGAAAGTGTTGTCCTTGATGAACTTGTGTGGACTGCACAGGCTAATCTGGGATGACCCTTTATGAACATGCAATAAGCCCTGTTTTTCCATAGCGAGGCGAATATATGAACTGGAATCAAACTCGTGAAATTAAGCGTCATAGAATTCCAGGAAAGTGGTGATAACAGAAAAGTTTATTGAATCAGAAATATTAACTCGCCAAAGCTCATGGATGACGCTTTCTACGTCACTGTAAATAAACATATTTGAAATTAACAACGACTTAGAGTCTATAAAGCCAGGTCTGATAAAAAAGACTTTTTATAAACTCTGGAGCCTGTATCAGCTATGGTGTCCATCTGGATGAGTGCATGCCAGTAACATGATAATGTGTGTCCCGACTAAGGTATGTTAGTCGCTTTCGTCTTAATTAAACTTGTGAAATGTGAAATAAAGTTTTAACAAAATATAATGTTAACTTGGTCATTTGTTATTTCAACCAATGTATAGGGTTTTTGTAGTCATCAAATGTTGTTGAAGGTGCATTGTCTTTTAAGGTCACTTCATATCCGGCGTACTTCGTCCAAACTTAGAAGCCACATTTGTGACCAAATCTGGATGAAACTTGGTCAGAATGTTTATCTTGACAATCTCTTAGCTTAATTTGATTTTGGGTCACTTGCGTCCAAAAGTTAAGTCACCAGGTCCAATCTTGGGAAAACCGTGTTACCACACTAGAATCCACATTTATCACATGCTATACCTTGTTTTCAATGTATTACAGATATTACGTATTTTTTATATTACACATGTGTAGTTCAACATTTTTAAGCGTTTTCATTGACTACAGAATCAATAACTAACCAATTCATGGCTTTATTTTGCTGAAATGACGTCGTCAACATGAAATGACGTCACGATAGTAAACAACTTTTAGATCTATCAGCGTTTGTTTTGTCAATTAAGATGTATTTTATTAGTTAAAAGCATGTGATAAAAAAGATCTGACACTTGTCATATCATACCATATTTTATTAAACTCGCCCAGGAAATTCGTTAGTTAGCTCGCCAAAGGCTCGCTTTCTAACAAAATTCCTGAACTCATTTAATAAAATATGGTATGATATGGCAACTCATGTCAGATCCTCTATTTATGACTTAATCGTGGTCAGCATGTTTATATTAACAATATCTAGGCCGATTTCGAATTTGGGTCACATGCGTAGTAAAACTTATTTACATGATAAAAATTTAGAAAATTATTGCAACTACTAAGGAGGTCTCGTGTTTTACTCAATCTTGATGAATTTGGTCAGAATGTAATTTTTAACAATACCTTTGCCAAGTCACATTTGGCCAAAAACGTGGTCACTAGATCAAGTTTCGACAAATAGTTTACCTCGAACTTAGATGAGCGCTTCATAGCCATCATGGTCCTCTTGTTTTAAGAAATGCTACCCGTATACATGTATGAAATATGATATGCCACCTTCACATGTAATTGATTTCTTTTTATTAAACGAATAACATAGCTTAAATGTTCACATTTGAGTCTTTACATATAAAAAAAATCCTAATTGTACAAATTTGAGTTAATTGTGAACCAATTGCGCAAGTCATGCATATGTAATGCATATGTATTGTGTTATCATGAAACCTTCTTTCCATAAAATGTGTTACTCCAGATACACGAAACGCCTTTGAAATGTGATAAATGTTTGAAACAATATCTGTCCACATCTGAATTTGCCTTCTTGATTAACATATTAAAATGTTGAACTCATCAAATACTGATTGTGTTAGGACAATGGCAATGGCTAAACTTGACATTTAAACTGATGCGGTCCTTCGGTATGCATACTTCGGCGCCTGTGGAATAATATGTGGACCAGGAGTGTGTCCCAGCACTCCTACCTAATCAGCTTACTAGGCTCATTAAAGCCTGGGTCCCAGCACTCCTACCTTATCAGCTTACTAGGCTCGTGAAAGCCTGGATCCCAGCACTCCTACCTTATCAGCTTACTAGGCTCATGAAAGCCTGGGTCCCAGCACTCCAACCTAATCAGCTTAGTATGCTAATGAAATCCTGGGTCCCAGCACTCCTACCTAACCAGCTTACTAGGCTCATGAAAGCCTGGGTCCCAGCACTCCTACCTAATCAGCTTTCTAGGCTCACGAAAGCCTGGGTCCCAGCACTCCTACCTAATCAGCTTACTAGGCTCATGAAAGCCTGGGTCCCAGCACTCCTACCTTATCAGCTTACTAGGCTCATGAAAGCATAAGTCCCAGCACTCCTACCTAATCAGCTTACTAGACACATGAAAGACTGGGTCCCAGCACTCCTACCTAATCAGCTTACTAGGCTCGTGAAAGCCTGGGTCCCAGCACAATTACCTAATCGGCTTACTAGGCTTATGAAAGCCTGGGTGAATGTTTTAATTGCAACAATTTCCAGCTGTTTCTAGTTGTTACTGCAAGATTTTAGTTTGTGGTCTAGTTTNGGTATAGAACCCGGGTAGCCTACGGGAGAATCGTGTGTACCAACCACTGCACTAACTAGACAGCCCACACTCGACTTCAGTTTATAATCCAAAGAACCAGTCAGCGCCATTTCCGCGCTTTGTGATGACATATGTCGAACCCAGATGGATCTGTCAAACGCTTTCAGACTGTTCAGAATCAGTGAAATCTCTTCACGGAGGCTTCACGTATATAAACAAAATACCCCACATTGCTATCACACTAAGGGTTTCACACGAAGCTGTGTCGAATATCAGTCGGCAAGTATCGCCAGTATATATCACCTGCATGTGTTTGTAACAGCTTTGTATCGAGTGCACCATGAATCGCCGCAAGACGACTTGTTAGGTAAACATGGATAGTGCGAGATACATATGTCCCGTTGTTGAGACCTCCCTGGGTCTTGTTCTCCCCGTTAACCCTTTGCATGCTGGAAAATTTGTCAGCTGAATTTCTAAAATAAGCATTTTCTTCTTGTGTTTTTTTTCAAAGAATACTATCAGAATAGCAAACAGTTTGGATCCTGATGAGACGCCACGTTTTGTGGCGTCTCATCTGGATCCAAACTGTTTGCAAATGCCGTCAAAATTTGGTTCCAGCACTGAAAGAGTTAAGCGCATAGTACACTGCAACTCGGTTTAAGTTCTCATGCGAAAGAGTCAGTAAGAGTAAGTTGTGGTGGAGCGGGGGATTTCCGGCGATTTCTTTGAAGATTGAAGAGCCTTTTTACCTGTTTTCTTATGGATATCAAATTTAAGCAGGGACGAATGTTATGTTGCCGAGGCCGAGTGGTTAAGGCGATAGACTATAAATCTTTTGGGATCTTCCCGCACTGTTTCGAATTGTGCCGACGTCGCATACTTTTTGCGACGCGTTATTTCTTTTCTAACGTAATTTGAGTTAATATAGCATATACGCTATGTTTATTGTTAAATATGTTGCAATTTTTATGCACATTCTTCAGTTTTTAAAATTAAAACAACGTTATGGCTAAATGGGTGATTTACTGCTGAAAATACGAATCATGCATGTTGCATTTTTATTTTTATTTCAAAAAGAAAACGGTAAATCTGTCTATTTCTTGGTATTTTTGTTGTATATAGTGTATCTGTAAAAACAACGTTACAAATATTACTTAAATGATACTTTTTGGAATTTTATGACACTTTGTTTTTAACCAACCCGATTTCTACTTGGCGGAAACCACCTACATTTCATGGCGCTCTTCCATAGATAATAAGTTATAAAAAATAAATGTCTGTAAAAGAATACTTATTTCATCTTGCTTATACTCTAAACACCTTTACTGCATCTGTACACGGCAACTGCATGTCCGTATTTTGGAAATCTGGATGAATTATGAAACTTTAATATACCCCAGGGGGTGGTTTTGAAAAAAATCAGTACATTTTTTTAAAAAGTACGGAAAGCCTACCTAAAAATGTGCATGTAGTTCAGTGAAATGATGCTGATTAAGAAAATAATACATTAGAGAATATTTGAAAAGGTGCCCATTACGGGTGCGCTACCTTGAACTAGGATGTTCGTCCGATTTGTTTGAAAACTTCAATCTGAACGACAAAAAGTTGTTTATCTAGCAATTAATACGACAAATTGACAATAACGATAAATCGACAATTGTTTTGGTTTGATAAACCTTCCTGCAATTTACTTTTGTTTTATATTCAGCAAGATGTGTGCACTACTGTATGTTACCTGTTAACCCCGCCCGACTATCCGCTATTGGATTACAGCTAAGGTATCAGTTACAAGTCATCAGTGTCCCGATTTGGTGAATGTGAATTCATTCTAACATATTGATATCCATACAAATCCAACAAATATCANTATCTTGGAAGTGCTTTGGGGGATTTCATTGAAACTTGGTATGAGTATAAATCCTCCGCAAGAGGCGGAGGGATATTGTTTTGGCGTTGTCCGTCCGTCCGGCCATCTGTCCGTCCGGCCGGCACTTTTGTGTCCGGAGCCATATCTTGGAAGTGCTTTGACGGATTACATTGAAACTTAATATAAGTATATATATGGATAAGAGGATGATGCACGCCAAATGGCATTGACGGAAGCTACAGTGTTGGCATTCAGGGCATTTCAGCTCACCTGAGCACATAGGGTTGTCAACTTTTAAGTTGACACCCGGCCCACTGACTCTAGGCTGAGACCGGATGTACGGATACTGGAGGAGGGAAATATAGGTAGGCATAGAAGTCAAAGGTCATCTTCCAACTGAGCAGTAGATCAAAAATGCTTTTTAAATCAGCGTAAAAAAGCCCTTTAATGTGCCTCACTGATGTTAATGCAAAAGTCCGATATCCATTTCTAGTCACAAGATTTGGTAAACTTTCAATCAAGACTAGCCAAAACTACATAA
Organism: Dreissena rostriformis; assembly: GCA_007657795.1. Lineage (NCBI taxonomy): Eukaryota > Metazoa > Mollusca > Bivalvia > Myida > Dreissenidae > Dreissena > Dreissena rostriformis. The sequence goes on along the minus strand of VMBQ01010131.1, from coordinate 1,314 downwards.
CATGTAAAGTAAAATCACTTTAAGTCATGTCTGAACGTTTAATGCAGTCTTAACAATACTATCTCACTGTTACAAGAATACCAACCCTGGAATTGTTTGTGGGTTTTTGTGATTACTTTATAAGAAATCACAATCGAGATTTTGTGAAACCAAAAAATAGCAGTTGCATGTCCAAACCACACTCAACTAGGTAATAATAAGTTGAACACCTAATCAGAGAACTGTTGAAAGTTGCTATTAGTGTACATGTAACCTATTTATTTTAGTTTGATTGCATCAAAAGTCTATGTCTCCTGGAGACATTATAGAATCTGTTTGCTGGGTGTCTTAACTCTGTCAGTGCTGGAACCCAATTTTGAAGGCCTTTGCAAACAGTTTGGATCCAGATGAGACGCCACAGAACATGGCGTCTCATCAGGATCCAAACTGTTTGCTATTCTGATAGTATTCTTTGAAAAAAATATAAAAAATGCTAATTTTAGAAATTCAGCAGACGACATTTTAGCAGACGACAAATATCCCAGCATGCAAAGGATAAAAAAAACGATTAGAACTGGCACCATCTAATAGCTTGATGGACACCATAACCACTCTTCCAGTGTAACATACCTTTGTTACTTACGTTTCTCCGTTACATTTCCGTTCAGATTTGGCAGGGGAGGAGAAGAATCGACTGGAAGAGAAACAGAGGGCTGTGAGGCGAGAACGCAAGAAGAACAACTCTGAGTTTACTCCATTGTGAGTATGGTTTGTTGAACCCTTTCCCACTCAGAAGCAAACTAAAAATAGCTATATGCAATAAGCATAAAACCAGAACAGACTGTGAGTAACTCGCAGTCTGTTCAGGTTTTATGCTGTTTGCTGCTCATCAGTATCTTAGATTTGGAAATGAAGACTTTAAAACTTTAATCTAGTAAGAAAGGTCTTTAATTTAATTTGATTTTCTAAGGGACTACAAAGTCGTTCAAGTGCATTTCTGAGTTATAAAGGGTTTAACCTATTTATTTTAGATGAATTGCAACAGAAGCCTTAAGCTTATTGAAATGCTCTTGAGTCGGTTTCTTGGATGGAACAAGTACTTGGTGTGTTTGGGGAAAATTTAAAGAACGCTCCCACATTGGGGATTGAACTCGGGATATAATGGTCCCTATGCACACACTTTATTCACTATACCATGGCGACCTCCAATGTGAGTATTCACAGACGAGGCTTTTGTTAACCGTTGTTTTTTGTCACCATTTTGGGAATGGGGACTAGGCCTGTTGGATTGGGAAAAATCATGTTGTTTTGTCTAAAATTGGGAAATTAGTGATT
>VMBQ01010130.1:0-11460 GCA_007657795.1 Dreissena rostriformis | reverse complement strand
GCACAGGCTAATCAGGGACGACACTTTCCGCTTAAACTGGATTTTCGCTAAGAAGAGACATCATTGAAACGAAAAATTCCATAAAAGCGGAAATTGTCATTCCTGATTACCCTGTGCGGACTGCACAGGCTAATCTGGGATGACAATTTACGCACAAGCATTATGCCCAGTTTTCTCAGAACACGACACATATATGATGTTAATGTTTGCATTTTCCCGTCTGTGCATGCAGTAAGAGATTGGTCCGACGTCCAGAGTGACCAATCCTCTCGTTATGAGAACTATATCTCTCGTTACCACGACTCCTACAAACATAAGTCTAGACGAGTCAGACGAGGTAACATTTTTGCAAATGGGCGATGGCAGTCTGTAGTTGTGACTGGTGCTATATATAGCAGAATCTTACCCACTGTAGACAGAAAACATACGTGTTATTCTTCATGGCTCACTGCTTCATTCAATTAATACTCCTTTATTTCTTTTTTTATTTTTGTCATTGAATTTTATTCTGTATTAAAATGCATCTTAGACAGAGTGTGATCTTACCATGTAACTAACAAGTGAACTCGTGTTTCTTGCGTAATGTCATACTCAGTGTGCTCAATATATATATATAAATATATATATTATATACTATCGCAACTTTTTATTTTCTAAAAATCTGATAATAATTATACATTGTGTTGCAGTGGCTGATTGTAATAATATCCCATGGGTTTTACTATTTTCTATTTGCTTTATAATTCGGACATAATATCCCCNAACGTAAATAAATAAAAAACAAACAAAAAAGTTTGGCTAGTTGGCTAGTATGTTTATACGGAATGGGAATCAGCAAGAAGCATTATACCTTTTTTTCTGTCGACTTGTAATTCTGTGGTTGATGAAGCCTTATTTTGTTAGAATTTAAGCACATAACCATATAATAAAATCCAAAACATCATAGCCTTAATGATTTCATTATAACTATTCATAATTCTTATCATGTCCTCTGAATAACAAGTAAAACAAGTGTGTCTTCTATAGTCATTATATGTGTCGTGTTCTAAGAAAACTGGGCATAATGCATGTGTGTAAAGTGTCATCCCAGAATAGCCTGTGCAGTCCGCACAGGCTAATCTGGGACAACACTTTCTGCCTAAACTGGATTTTCGCTAAGAAGAGACATCATTTAAACGAAAAATTCCATAAAAGCGGAAATTGTCATCCCTGATTAGCCTGTGCGGACTGCACAGGCTAATCTGGGATGACAATTTACGCACAAGCATTATGCCCAGTTTTCTCAGAACACGACACATATAGTCTAGGTATTGGTGTTTGAGTGCTCCTTCTTACATGTCTGTATATGGTACATGTTAGTTGTTGGTGATGTGGAGTGATTAAAGCCCATGTGCTAGCACCTCAACTTCATACAGGGCTCGATTGAAACGTTTTTAATTGGTATGTAGTTATCTTAGCAATCTTTCATTGTTATGTGATTTCTCGTTGTTGTTTATTATAGATACAAGTCTCGCTCTGTAAAGGGGGTTTAATGTATGTGCGTAAAGTGTCGTCCCAGATTAGCCTGTGCAGTCCGCACAGGCTAATCAGGGACAACAATTTCAGCTTGTATTGTATTTTTCGTTTGAAGAAAGTCTCATCTAAGCAAAAAATTCAGCTAGGGCGGAAAGTGTTGTCCCTGAATAGCCTGTGCGGACTGCACAGGCTAATCTGGGACGACACTTTATGCACATGCATTAAACCCCCTTTTCACAGAGCGATGCACATACATATTCCTTACAATTGTCCACATTTTTATTTCAATGAAGGCTTAGATTGGTCAGGTAATACATGATGACTATTGTTCTTGCTTCTCTGTATTGCGCATGAGACTTGGTCCCGTGTGCACCGAACAATTCTTAGACTTCAGTCTAAGAATAAAGAAAATTCTTTAAATTGAAATATTCATAAATTTCTTTAATTTTGACTCAAACTTGGTATTCACCACCTCTGTCTACAGCTTTCTTCGTGCAGAACATTTTCTAAATGAAATAATCACCCCAGTGGAAGCCTGTATATATACAAACGCTGGACATATTTTTCTTGGTTCTAAGTCTATTCTTTATTCCTAAGTCTAGGAATGGGTTGGTGAATAGGGGCCCAGATATGCATTGTGGGCAGTGTGATCACATTGTGCACGGGCTGCTGTGGACGTGCAGTTTGCTACTAGGCCTGTGATTGCCAAACAAACGCATGTAATCCCTGTAGTCCTTATTTAATAATAACACCCACAGCACTTTAAATAAAACTCAGAAGTATTACGGCTTTGTCATTTTATTGTCTTTTATAAAAGAAACATTTGACTACATTGTATTTATTTTAATAATGTATGCATATTAGTTCTCCAACCTCTGTGTGTCTTTTCTTTTTGTTTTGTAAATTGGAGACATTATCATTCTCTGATCTTGTCAAAATTATGTGTGCTTGTAATGCCACTTGAAAACAAATGATTCACAGATTGGCTTAGGCTATGATATTTGCTTGCCTTGTTCATCCATTGATATGTTGTATTATAAAGCACAGGGGCTATTGCATTGCACACGTTAGTGCCTGTAAGGGAGATTTTGTTGCATATCCTACTGACTTGCCTGGATACTTTGTATGCTAGGAGTGTAAATAAGTAGTAGATGGCAGGGTTTGGTTGCAGTTTGAGTGTGCTATCCCACCTCGGAACGAGCCAGGGGATCCAGTGTCCTAAACATTAATATTGTAATATTTATTTGATACATGATTCCAGTAGGATTTAAATGTTTGTTTTCAGCCCATAACTTTCTTGCGCATGATGGGATTTTGAAATAAATGGATACAAGTTATCATCATATCAAGATAACATGTAGTGTGCAGCAACCATGTCGCTGGCTTAAAGGTCAAGGTCACAGTGACCACATGGAGTTTGTGCATATTCCATATAGTGACATTAATTTTGTCATGAATTGTGGGATTAAGAAATAAATTGGGGCAACTATAAATAATATCTTAGCCCTTTGCATGCAGGGAAATTTGTCGTCTGCTTAAATGTCGTCTGCTGAATTTCTAAAATTAGCATTTCCTTGGACTTTTGCCAAAGAATACTATCAGAATAGCAAACAGTTTGGATCCTGATGAGACGCCACGTTCTGTGGCGTCTCATCTGGATCCAAACTGTTTGCAAAGGCCTTCAAAATTCGGTTCTCGCAGTGAAAGAGTTAGAATCTGTTTCATGCCATAAGTAGAAAGTACTATAGATAGGTTGATAAAACTTATGGAGATCCTGTTTTTAGTCTGACAACATTAACACTTTGAGCGCTGGAACCGGATTTTGAAGGCCTTTGCAAACAGTTTGGATCCAGATGAGACGCCACAAAACGTGGCGTCTCATCAGGATCCAAACTGTTTGCTATTCTGATAGTATTCTTTAAAAAAAAATCAAAGAAAATGCTAATTTTAGAAATTTAGCAGACAACATTTTAGCAGACGACAAATTTCCCAGCATGCAAACGGGTTAACCCAGTAGGGGATCCCTGTTTTGTTTGGGACAAAGCTGCTTGTTTGTTTGGAACTTTCTCTTAATATTTTTTATTTATAGCTAATTTTCCACACATATTGAAAGCTCATATTTATTAATGACTTAACTTACAGAATAGTCCAGTCACATTTTACATTGTTTGTAACTAATACCAATAAACGTAATTGAACAATATGATAGTAATTTGTAACCAAAATTTCCTGAAAAGTTTGCAATTATTGAGTGCTGTGACCTGCAGATCACAAGGGCTACCACCAACATTAGTATCTAGAATGTAACTGTTACAATTATTCAAATAATTTGACCAATGCCATGTGTCTTGGTATGGCTACATGTATGCCCATGCAGGACTTGCTATCATATATGTATCCCGGAAAAAACAACTTTTAGGAAAAAAACATTAATCTGCTGGTACAAATAAAGCTTACCCATTTATAATGTTTTCAAAATCACACACCGTATCAACCGTTATTATTTAAAGTAAGCTATCATTGGTTGATTTAATGCACCAGCGTTGTTTATACCGGGATGATTAGTGGGTTTTTCTAAACTTGTGCTTTTCCTGGATCAGTCTATTGCCTCGTGAGCCTTATCGACTGACCGCTTCCCTGCTGCCAGCTCCCTGTATGAGCATGTTAAATGTTACAGGGACTTCCCCAGGCAGCACCATAGGGCTCAACCTGAAGCTGCCCCTCTACCTTGGCGGTGTGGATCCTACCATCACAGTGTCCCCTAGTGCCGGGGTCACACGAGGCTTTGTGGGATGTGTGGCAGAGGTAAGTGGCTGGGTTATAGTACAGGATGTCAATGTTATGGTGGAACAATTGTACAGGCGTCAAAATAATGTAGGAACCGTTGAACTGGGCATCAAAATAATGTGGGAACCTTTTTCCGGGTCGTCCAAAAACGGTAGGAACCAATGTTTGCCTGTGTCAAAATAGCGTAAGAACCATGATGCCAAAGTATGATTATAATGTACACAATGCTTCAATGTCTGAAAGATACAATACCACAAAAGATGCCATTGATCAAACAATTCTGTACCAACCTTGACTATGTTGTATTGCATTTTGATGGTGTATTGACCCATTTGCTTTTATCGGTCTATCAATTTAGTGATTTTTTTTGCATTTTAATTAATATAGTTTTTGGCTTATGCTTGGATTATGGTTACATTTTTATGTTGCCATCATTTTAAAGAGGTATTATTGGATTGCAATATGTGTATCCCGGAAAAGCAACCTTTTGGAAAAACCTTCTAATCTGCTGATACAAATAAAGCTGACCCATTTATAATCCTTTCAAAATCACACACCGTATCAACCGTTATTATTTAAATCAAACTATCATTGGTTGATATAATTGACCAGCGTTGTTTGTACTGAGGATAATTAGTGGGTTTTTCAAAACTCAATCGAATTCCGGGATCAGTCTATTGTCTAATGTCAGTTACTCTAAGTGTACAATTTTGATTGTTGTAGCTATCCATAAATGACCAGCGTATCAACTTGATCAAGGATGCAATTGCAAGTCTCAATGTAGTGGACTGTGGAGAGAGACGACTGTGTGAGAGAAAGCCCTGCAAGAACAGTGCCACCTGTGAGGACCTGCCTGGACAAACGTACAAGTAGGTCACATCTAGTGAGGCTCTACTATACAGCCGTCAATCTGAAATACACAGCAGTCAATCTGAAATACACAGCAATTATCTGCAATAGATAGCAGTCAGACTACAATACACAACAGTCAATCTGCAATACACATCAATCAGTCTGCAATACACAACAGTCAGTATGCAATACACAACAATCAGTGTGCAATTCACATTGGTCAGTCTGCAATACACAGCAATCAGTCTGCAATACACAACAGTCAGTCTTCAATACACAGCAATCAGTCTTCAATACACAACAGTCAATCTGCAATACACAACAGTCAGTCTTAAATAAACAGCAATCAGTCTGCAATACACAACAGTCAGTCTTCAATACACAGCAATCAGTCTGCAATAGACAGCAATCAGTCTGCAATACACAACAGTCAGTCTGCAATACACAACAGTCAGTCTTCAATACACAACAATCAGTCTTCAATACACAACAGTCAGTCTTCAATACACAGCAGTCAGTCTTCAATACACAGCAATCAGTCTGCAATACACACCAGTCAGTCTTCAATACACAGCAATCAGTCTGCAATACACACCAGTCAGTCTGCAATACACAGCAGTCAATCTGCAATACACAACAGTCAGTCTTCAATACACAGCAATCAGTCTGCAATAGACAGCAATCAGTCTGCAATACACAACAGTCAGTCTGCAATACACAACAGTCAGTCTTCAATACACAGCAATCAGTCTGCAATACACACCAGTCAGTCTTCAATACACAGCAATCAGTCTGCAATACACACCAGTCAGTCTGCAATACACAGCAATCAGTCTGCAATACACAACAGTCAGTCTGCAATACACAACAGTCAGTCTGCAATACACAACAGTCAGTCTGCAATACACAACAGTCAGTCTGCAATACACAACAGTCAGTCTGCAATACACAACAGTCAGTCTGCAATACACAACAGTCAGTCTGCAATACACAACAGTCAGTCTGCAATACACAACAGTCAGTCTGCAATACACAACAGTCAGTCTGCAATACACAACAGTCAGTCTGCAATACACAACAGTCAGTCTGCAATACACAACAGTCAGTCTGCAATACACAACAGTCAGTCTGCAATACACAACAGTCAGTCTGCAATACACAACAGTCAGTCTGCAATACACAACAGTCAGTCTGCAATACACAACAGTCAGTCTGCAATACACAACAGTCAGTCTGCAATACACAACAGTCAGTCTGCAATACACAACAGTCAGTCTGCAATACACAACAGTCAGTCTGCAATACACAACAGTCAGTCTGCAATACACAACAGTCAGTCTTCAATACACAACAATCAGTCTGCAATACACAACAGTCAGTCTGCAATACACAACAGTCAGTCTGCAATACACAGCAATCAGTCTGCAATACACAACAGTCAGTCTGCAATACACAGCAGTCAGTCTGCAATACACAGCAATCAGTCTGCAATACACAACAGTCAGTATGTTATATGCAACAGTCAGTCTCAATACACAACAGTCAGTCTTCAATACACAGCAATCAGTCTGCAATAGACAGCAATCAGTCTGCAATTAACAACATTCGGTCTGCAATACACAACAGTCAGTCTTCAATACACACCAGTCAGTCTGCAATACACAACAGTCAGTCTGCAATACACAGCAATCAGTCTGCAATAGACAGCAATCAGTCTGCAATACACAACAGTCAGTTTGTAATACACAACAATCAGTCTGCAATACACAACCATCAGTTTCGATACATAAATTGAATGAATATAGTACAAATCAATCAGGCTCCAATACAAATTAATAAGTCTGCAATACAAATCAATTTTAATGCGATACAAATCAACCAGTTTTAATACAGAAATTAATCAGTCTGCAATACATATCAGCCATTATCAATATAGAAATAATTCAGTCTGCAATACAAATAATTCAGTCTGCAATACAAATAATTCAGTCTGCAATACAAATAATTCAGTCTGCAATACAAATAATTCAGTCTGCAATACAAATAATTCAGTCTGCAATACAAATAATTCAGTCTGCAATACAAATAATTCAGTCTGCAATACAAATAATTCAGTCTGCAATACAAATAATTCAGTCTGCAATACAAATAATTCAGTCTGCAATACAAATAATTCAGTCTGCAATACAAATAATTCAGTCTGCAATACAAATAATTCAGTCTGCAATACAAATAATTCAGTCTGCAATACAAATAATTCAGTCTGCAATACAAATAATTCAGTCTGCAATACAAATAATTCAGTCTGCAATACAAATAATTCAGTCTGCAATACAAATAATTCAGTCTGCAATACAAATAATTCAGTCTGCAATACAAATAATTCAGTCTGCAATACAAATAATTCAGTCTGCAATACAAATAATTCAGTCTGCAATACAAATAATTCAGTCTGTAATACAAATAATTCAGTCTGCAATATAATTCTATCAGGTTCAATAGCAACCTGTGTAGTGTGTATTCTTAACCAAAATCTGGTCAAGTTGATCCATGTTAGTTTAATTTTAGTTTAAACCTATTTTCTTTAGCTTGATTACATGGGAAGCCTTAGGCTTATTGAAACGCTCTCGAGTCCGTTTCCTGGGACTAGAACCAGTACTCAGTGTCTTTGGGGGAGATAGAAGGAACGCTCCCAGTGGGGATCGAACCCGTGATCTCCCGGTCGCTAGGCGGACCCCATATCCACTTCACCACAGCAACCTGTTGTACATGACAAAACTTAACAATGCTATACATTGTTAATGCACTTTTCAGGTGCCTATGTCCTGCTACCCACACTGGCAGGAACTGTGAGTTTGAGCTGAACATGTGCCTTACTAACTCTCCATGCCAGAATGGGGCCCCATGCAGTTACCGTGACGACACTTACCAGTGTGACTGCCCACTGGGATACGCTGGAAAGGACTGTCAGTTTGGTAGGCAATTGCTGCTTGCAATAGTGTCACATTTACTAGGAATGGCAACGAACATCAAAACTGGTTTTCAAGTAATTGGTCATCAAAGTTTTCTAATATTAAATAATCGGGAAGGCAACACATTTAAACAAGATCAAAACATTACAGTTAAAATACTTTATGTATTGAATATAGCTTACACAAAATGATTCATTATGGGAAAAACATGCAACATATATGGACATTAAATATACGGACATTTGTTGTTAAAAAAATTAACTATTACCACTGTAATCACTTTACCCCAGAATGTGTTCTTAATCCTGAAATAATCTAGTCAACCATTTCACATGAAATTCACCACAAGTATGGCTTATGAATACCAATGATAATAGACCGTGGTTGACTCTGTGGGATAAACAAAAAGAAAACTGTCAACACAATAAGGTGTTGAGTTAGTCACCTATCCTGTGTATTTGCAAACTGTAGGCTGCACGGAATGGTGGTAATAAATGGGCTAATAATGACACAAACTGTATTAACTATTATGCTTATTAAATAATTAAAATTAACGAACAGGTATTGAAATAGATAAAAAGTATTTAAATAATTGTTTATATTTAAATATTCATTGCCATCTCTACTGTTCACTGATGTCGCCATGGCTACTCTCTTATATAACAAATAGTCATTGTAGATGTCATAAGGTTGAAATGCTTGTTACAGAGATAAAGTTGCAAGATAATTACAAGTTTGGAGGCAGGTCATATCTGGGTCTCTCCAAGTCCCTTTTGGCCCACTCGCGCACACAGGAACGCCAGAACATCTCCTTCACCATTACAACCACACAGAAGGAAGGCCTGGTGTTCTGGCAGGGCGGGGCACTGGACCAGAAACTCATGGGCAAAGACTACATGTCAATCGCCCTCACGGACGGATACCTTGAGTACAGGTAGATAAAGGAGAAAAACATAGAGGATATTTGTTGGATTTGGTGGAATATTGATTTTATTTCATGAGTGATCATATAAAATAATATGTTTACGAGTGGCGCAGCTACGTGTGAAAATATATTTTGTTCTATGATCACGAGTGAATTTAATATCAGTTGCACCGAATACAACAAATTTCCTTTTTGTTTTATGCTCTTTTGACCGTTTATTTACATTGCAAAAGAGTTAAACTGGAGAATTTTGCTGAAATAATAATGTGATTTCATCAAAAAAATGATGTCATTTCACAGTAAAACAGTGAAAAATATTGATATTTTTCACTGTTAATTTTCACTCTTGGAAACAGTGAAATATCAGTTTTAATTCACTGATATTTCTTTATAAACCAACGGAAAGCATAAATTAAAGATTCATATCTCGAATTGTCCATTGAATTATCTCACACAGGTCTTTTTAATAGTTTTTCTACACATAGTCTAACAGTTTTTACTTGAACTTAAAGTGTTTTTGGACACAATTTCACAGTCAAGTATGATCATCTGACTAATCATCCATGGCGTTATTAAGTTATGTCCCTTAAATTTTATAATATTAGCTGTTAAAGTCCTACAGTTTTTATTGGATTGTCATTAACTCCATGGGCATCTTTGTGGCATATTATTTTAATCAAGTTTGATAATCAACAGGCCATCCTTGTAAAAAGTTTATTTTTGGTAAATTTACCGACATCTTAAATCAGACACTCATTTTTATGTTTACATAAATAAGGTTTGGAACTACAAAGTTAATGGCCCTTGATTAATGTAAAATGTGTGGGTGACCTGTGTCTTTAAATGTGGTCACCAGGTCAAATCTTTCCACTCGAAACATTTGTGTCGTGTTCTGAGAAAACTGGGCAAAATGCTTGTGCGTAAATTGTCATCCCAGATTAGCCTGTGCAGTCCGCACAGGCTAATCAGGGATGACAATTTCCACTTTTATGGAATTTTCGCTTAATTTATGATGTCTCTTCTAAGCAAAAATCCAATTTTGGCGGAAAGTGTCATCCCTGATTAGCCTGTGCGGACTGAACAGGCTAATCTGGGATGACACTTTATGCACAAGCATTTTGCCCAGTTTTCTCAGAACACAAAACATTTACTTGATGAGACATGTTGAGCATGTTTATCTTGCCAATATCAAGGTCATGTTTAAATCTGGGTCAAGTGGGGTCAAACTCTAGGTTACCAGCACAAATCAATCTGTGAACCTTGAACTCAGGGCTTCAGGGCCATCATGACCCTCTTGTAAATACTTCATGTTCAGTATATCCAACATAATATCTTATTATGAGCAAACCTAGCCCTTTGCATGCTGGGAAATTTGTCGTCTGCTTATATGTTGTCTGCTAAATTTCTAAAATTAGCATTTTCTTCGATTTTTTTTCAAAGAATACTATCAGGATAGCAAACAGTTTGGATCCTGATGAGACGCCACGTTCTGTGTGTCTCATCTTGATCCAAACTGTTTGCAAAGGCCTTCAAAATCCGGTTCCAGCGCTCAAAGGGCTAGGGCCTTATCTATCTATGTGTTTTTGTTGGTCTTGATGCATGATTGAATTGACAGAACAGTCATGTAGGTAGCGTTTGAATTCATTAACCCTTTGCATGCTGGGAAATTTGTCGTCTGCTAAAATATTGTCTGCTGAATTTTAAAAAATTAGCATTTTCTTCGATTTTTTTCAACGAATACTATAAGAATAGCAAACAGTTTGGATCCTGATGAGACGCCACGTTCTGTGGCGTCTCATCTGGATCCAAACTGTTTGCAAAGGCCTTCAAAATCCGGTTCCAGCGCTCAAAGGGTTAACAAACTGTTTAAAAAATGATTATCAGTAATCATGTACCAGTATATCGTTGATTTGAATGCTGTGTTCAGTGCCTTCAATTGTGGACTTAACATTCATTATGGGTGCCAACTCTACGCCTTATGTGTTACTATTGGACATAATATTCTTTTTGTGTAGATGTGTACTATACAATGTGGGTGTGTTTTGTATGGGTCAGGTTTGACATGGGTACTAGTCTACAAAGTGGGTGTGTTTTGTATGGTTCAGGTTTGACATGGGTACTAGTCTACAATGTGGGTATGTTTTGTATGGTTCAGGTTTGACATGGGTACTAGTCTACAATGTGGGTATGTTTTTTATGGTTCAGGTATGACATGAGTACTAGTCTGCAATGTGGTGTGTTTTCTATGGTTCAGGTTTGACATGGATACTAGTCTACAATGTGATGTGTTTTTTATGGTTCAGGTTTGAAATGGGTACCGGTCCGGCGGTGCTGAGGTCCCGTTCCCGCGTGAATGATGGCTCTCAGCACCGTGTGGTGGTGGACAGACTGGGACGGGCCGGCTCCATC
>VMBQ01010129.1:6416-28009 GCA_007657795.1 Dreissena rostriformis | reverse complement strand
TATCTTCAATATTGTAAAAGTTATGGCCAACGTTAAAGTTTTCAGACGGATTGACAGACGGACTGACAGTTCAACTGCTATATGCCACCCTACCGGGGGCATAAAAACACCAATTTTTCCATATTGGGGCAAAGCAGCGCAATTTTTCCCAATCAAAAGGGCGGCAGTCCCATTTCCAAAAAGGTGAAAAACAACACTGCAGTTGTACCTGTACAATGCCGATGATAAGGAAGTAGAAGTTGGCCACTCTGCGGAACTGTTCAAACAGGTTCTTGGGCAGGAAGTTCCATACTGTGTACTGGAAGGGCAAAGGTCAGAAATATAAACGTGTCCAAATGACATGGATGTCCCCACTGTATTTCCCTGGACACAGAAAAAAGTGTTTTGTGAAAAACACATAACATGAACAGCTATTACGCATGTGCAATTCCTTGTTACTGTTGCTACACATATTAAGCCTAGTATTTAACATGAAGCAAGCACCACAGATGGGACATACAACATGTCTTCTTGAAAATTACAAATAAAGAAATAGAACTGACAGTCACATGAAAATCTCCTATCACTATTTCATGTACACATACAAGTGTCAGTCTGTTAACTAGTTCCCCTTCATATCACGGTCCTTTTACATCATGAAACCAATTGTGTCGTGCTCTGAGAAAACTGGGCATGATGCTTGTGCGTAAAGTGTTGTCCCAGATTAGCCTGTGCAGTCCGCACAGGCTAATCCGGGACGACACTTTCCGCCTTAACTGAATTTTCGCTAAGAAGAGACATCATTTAAACGAAACATTCCATAAAAGCGGAAATTGTCGTCAATGATTAGCCTGTGCGGACTTCACAGGCTAATCTGGGATGACAATTTAGGCACAAGCATTATGCCCAGTTTTCTCAGAACACGAAACAATTACCCGTGAGGAGATGATCTGGTTTTCCGGGTACAGCTCTGGCTGATGGACCGTAGCCTCAAGATCTGTAGGGAACTTGTGGCCCACAAACACCGACCGGTTGGCCGAACGAGGCGGCTTCCGAAAACATGGCTGAAATATATGAAAGACACCTCAACCGTTTGCCGCTAAGAAGCAAAGTAAAAATTGCTTTATGCAACTAGCATAAAACAAGGACAGCCTGCCAATAACTCACAGTCTGTTCAGGTTCTATGCTGTTGGCTGCTCATTGTTATCTTAGGATTGGAAATGAAGCCTTTAAAACATTCTTCTATTAAGAAACGCCTTTTATCTAATAAGATATTATGGTGACTACAAACAGGTCAAAATGTGTATATGTGATGTATAGGTTAATAGAACAGTCAAATCACAATGCCCGTGTGTATATCCTCCCATCGGGGAGGCAGCTCTCTATCAACAGGCATTAGAGTGAGCGGATGGGTCAAATTCATTATTATTACTGTAAAAATTATAAACCTTAGTTTTTAAAATTGAATGTTAAATTGTTTGCAAAACTATTCTCAAATTTGCTGATTAATTTCTACCAAATTACATATCACGACAAACTGTAAATTGGAGAAAAAAAATCTCTGATAAGCCTGTGCAGATTGCACATGCACATGCATTAAGCCCTGTTTTCCCAGAACGAGGCTCATATTAAGTCTTTCATATAATCTTAATTTATCTTAATATAATTTTTCTCCACCAACTTATAACATTGCATATAGACAAACTGACCAACAAACCAACCAAATAAAGTACCTGGGAGAGTATGTGAATGACATTTAGTGTACATTAGACCAACATCAACATTAAACTATTTATTTGTAAATATTTACCCAAACTCTGTCATAGGCTCTTTCATCCCCAAAATATTCATAAGCCATTATATTCCTACACAGACAGATTGTCACCAACAATGATTAAATATCCATTAACTGCATTATTAACCTTCCAAAGTTGTGTAATGCCACTGAAATCTTTCTTTTTCATTTATATTTTATTTTTATTTTTAAAACAACAACACTTTTTTAATCATTCATTTTAGGCTTCCATTCAGTTCAGCATGATCATAAAAATAATTAAAAACAGCCCAAATCAACTGTACGTGTAAAATAACTAGTGATATTCTGTAAGGAAATAAATTTGCCACAGTTTCAGGTTTTATGTTTAACTTTTAACATCCTGTTAGTGTTCTTGCAAACTTCCTGGTGGAATGTGTATGCTTGTAAATATGCTAACGCTGAAAATGATTACATGTTGGGTTTAAAGGGAAGGCTACTTCTTTTCAAAATCATTTATCGGTAAAACAATACAATGGCAATTATCTGACATTTGATACAATTAAATAACAGAAACAAAATAATCAATATAACTTTTGTCATGTTGGTGGGTAGGATCAATTTGCCTTAAACAATCTATGTCAAAGATGGTTAGAAACATTTAAATGAGGAGAGAAACAGTTTTGTCATTAGGACACAGATGCCCCCACATATTCTACTATTGTTTTCAACCTTTGAGTGTGACCTTGACCTTTGAGGTAGGGAAATGGGCATTACACGCCATACATCATCTTTTGATGGTCTACATGTATGCCAAATTATTTTAAAATCAATATATGGCAAAGTTATGGCTAAAAAAGAATTTCAAGCCACTAAATTTTACCTTTGACAAATAATGACCTTGACCTTTGAGGTAGAAGAACTGGTGTCACAAGATACACATCATTTTACGATGTTTAGATTGGAAAGGAACTTTCACGCTATTTTAAGGCGAAATTCTACATTTGACCTCTAAGAATGACCTTGACCTTTGAGGTAAGGGGACAGTTATCAAACGCGATATGTTGTCTTACGCTTGTTTACATTTGTGCGAAGTTATTTTAAACACCATCAATAAATGGCAATGTTATGGCTGAGACAGGAATTTGAAGCTGTTAAATGGCGAAATTTACAAGTACAGGCTCTACAAGTCCCTCGTAGTCTCCATCCCATTCTTCTGCTGCGAGACCTGGGTGCTTCACATGGACACAGATCGCAGGATACATAAATGTCTCCCAAAACTGCTCCGCATAGATCTCCTACATGGAGCACAAGACCAACGAGTACGTCCAGAACATGACTGCAACACTTGTTGGTCTACAACAGCCACTACTGGTGACTGTCAAACGACGAAAGCTGGCTTGGTTTGGACACGTCACCAGGCACGACTCTCTGTGCAAGACTGTTCTCCAGGGCACGCTAAAGGGTGGTAGATGTCGAGGCCGTCAGAGAAAAAACTGGATGGACAATGTAAAAGAGTGGACATCCCTTCCCATGGATGAATTACTCTCAGCAGCACAAAACAGACCTGACTGGAGGATAATTTCTGTATTGTCATCTCTCATTTCCCCCCAACGGCCAAACCGGTTAAGAGATTGATGATGATGAAATGGCAAAATCGTACCTTTGACATCTACATGTGATTTTTACCTTTGAGGTAGGGAGAGGAATGTAACACATGACATGTCTTCTATGATGGTTTACATTTGTGTCAAATATTATAAAATGCATAAGTAGATGGCTAAGACAAGCAGGAACAAAATAAATCAGTGCAGTAAAGCAAACAAGAGTTATAGTTGCTAAATAATTACTGGCACATCAAAATTTGAAGTTTACAGTAAGTTTAAGTAATAATACTTGACTAAATATGTCAAATATCAAGAATACCTTTGGAAGACAAATCTTTTCAAAGATTTATCTACAGCATATATCAGGCCCCCTAAAAAATGTGTCGCGTTCTGAGAAAACTGGGCATAATGCATGTGCGTAAAGTGTCGTCCCAGATAAGCCTGTGCAGNGAAAAATTCCATAAAAGCGGATATTGTCGTCCCTGATTAGCCTGTGTGGACTGCACAGGCTAATCTGGTATGACAATTTACGCACAAGCATTATGTCCAGTTTTCTCAGAACACAACACAAATATTCTTTTGGAAAGCAATTGCCCCTATTGGCCTTCTCTAATGATCGAATCATAAAGCTTTACTTTACAATACTGTGGGATGATGATTCAACTCCATGACAGCATTCAATAGTTACATAAGAATCACTAAATGAATTCAAACAATAAAGAAACAGCAATAAATATGCAAATTGGGAGACATAGCACTTTACATACAATAAATAAGCAGTTTGAATGCAAGGCATGTTAACATGGCCAGAACCATGCAAATATAAATATAAAAGGCATAGAGTGAAGATAGCCTAAATAAGAACTCTGAATGAGTATTTAAAATGCCAACTAACACTCACACAATGTTATCTGTCTTATATTAAATAAAGAGGTCATGTACAAGCATATTTGTGTAACTTTATAAAAAAATGTGAAACATATTCCAAGCGTTATTTCAAAATTGTGAGCTATTACCAGTAATTTTTTTATAAATCAAAAACCAGTATTATTAATGCAAGCTACATGTATTACCAGTATATAATTTTATAATCAGAAATAAATTAACAATTCAGAATTTCAAAACAAGGTTTTTACCAATTTACTAGTAAGTCAAACATTTTAGAGAAGACAAACAAGTAACATACCATTATTTGTTTTAATCCAATTTTCTTCTATTTCAGAGAAATTACCATCAGTACATCAAAAAGAAACCAACTACCGTTAATAGCATATCATTTCAATATGATTGACTTCAAAGCAAAATGCAATTATATTTTGAGCGTTATAAGGGTCTTGACAAGTTAAAACCCTTGTACTGAAATTGCTAAAATTATCTCATCAGGGAAATTTTATCTGCACATGTATACAAGGCGTTTAAGCAGCAAGCTGTCAGTAGTCAGTAGCTTATAGCTCGTTTCTGTGATACTATCATTTTCATCCACAACGACCAAAGATAATTTGCAGGCCTCATGACAAGGTTTCAAATATTATGGGAATATTACATAATGTTAAATGTGACCCAGTCTAGCTTCCACAAGCATTATCAGTTTGTCCCTTAATCGGCAAATGTGGAGATAATTTTGAAATGTAATTTACTGGGTCATGAAAGACGTTTTAACAGAAATTTGAAGACAAATACATATTAGAAACATTACAGCATTTCCATCAGGCTTATTGTTTAAGATTCAATAATAATAACAGATCAAGCCACTGGCTTGCATAAGAAAATGGAACTAGTTTGCTTGTGCCATATTTGTAAGTCTGTCCGCTGTTTGGCTGAACTCAGGTCTTTTAAACAAGAATGTATTACTAGTGAAATTGCCAAAACACTTTTTTACTATTCATTTTTGTACAACAACATTTATAATCTCTTAAGCATTCAATTGCTTTTTAACCATAGACGAAATACATAATAACACAATTTTAATTACATGGATTATTTCAACAATAATGAAAATTAGGTAATGATATAATTAATAAGTTAACAAAGAGTTCACTGTTTAATAACATAAATTGAATCAAAGTGTTATTTTACCTTGATAATGACTGTAATTCATCAAATACTGAGAAAAGTATTGAATTTAACAATTAATTCAATGCACTTAGTAACATAAGTAGTATCAATTAAATATTAATATTGATCATTATTCTGACATCAAATTCTAAAATTAAAATTAATGTGCTTCTAATTTATTTCCTCAACAATTTGCAATTATATACATGTATATATTTTGAAAGATTATTGATTTCTTTTTTATTTTGTGTTCGCATCAACATATAAAAGTTATTTAATGTTGGCAATTTGAAAATATGATTTTAAACATGTTTTTCTAATATCTTTGTTAATTGGACATATTAATTAAACAATGGTATTCACTTTCTAGGACATTTATATTACAAAATTTACATTTTCTGTCATCTCCAGCTATATTGTGGTATCTACCTTGTTCTTTTTCTTATCTATGTGATGATAGACAGAAATGTGTCGTGTTCTAATAAAACTAGGCATAATGCTTGAGCGTAAATTGGAATCACAGGCTAATCAGGGACGACAATTTCGGCTTTTATGGAATTTTTCGTTTAAATGATGTCTCTTCTTACCGAAAATCCAGTTTAGTCGGAAAGTGTCGTCCTGGATTAGCCTGTGCGGACTGGACAGGCTAATCTGGGACGACACTTTACGCACATGCATTATGCCCAGTTTTCTCAGAACACGACACAAATGAGTTAGGGCTATTTGAATTTTTGTTGTAATGATACCAAGCTATATTGTTCTGTATTAAACGTACCCTTGATGCAGCAATATATAGCAAGTCTTGGTGAATTGTTGATCTCACTGTACCAGTGCTGTTTGTAATGACCACATACTCGTTGTTTGATTAGATTGTACATGTAGGTGTTTGTTTGTTTAGACTTTTCAGCTGTTAGGGTTTCTTGGTTAGTTCACACATAACTTAAACCTAGCCGCTCAGTAGCTGGTACTGATTTGATTTGGTTAGCCTAATTTCTTTTGTTGCAAATCTTTCCCACAACCATGATTTACCAAACATACTTTGTATGCCTATAAATGATATTAACCCTTTGCATGCTGGGAAATTTGTCGTCTGCTAAAATGTTGTCTGCTGAATTTCTAAAATTAGCATTTTCTTCGATTTTTTTTCATAGAATACTATCAGAGTAGCAAACAGTTTGGATCCTGATGAGATGCCACGTTCTGTGGCGTCTCATCTGGATCCAAACTGTTTGCAAAGGCCATCAAAATCCGGTTCCAGCGCTCAAAGGGTTAATATATCAAGGGTAAGCTCATTCCGGATGGCACTATAACCCATGATTTAAAGGGAGACTGTACGATTTTGTCAAATATTTATTAGTTTATATAAAATGTGTAAAAAACTTGTTATACAAATATTTCAATATAAATTAAAATAAAAGTTAAGAAGAACATGTGTCGGAAAATGCGAAATAAGCCAGATGTTTAATTCTGAAATCGAAAAAGGCCTCCAGCCAAATTCGCCAGCATATATATGATGCATGTACAATGTGAATCTAAATTTAGTTTTAGTGCAGATTCGTTCATACGACACAAAGACACAATTTTGTTTCCTAGCAAATACGAGTAAAAGTGTCGTCAACCAGCGCTAACTTGTCTTTGCTGCATTTTATGAAATTCGTCTTCAATGTATAATTTGTCTTGCCTATTTTGTGTTATTGTAACATATTTTTATTAATATATTACAATTTAACACATATGAAAATCGTACAGTCTCCCTTTAAAGGTTGAAGTCAAGTCAAAACTGGATCATTTTTTCTAATCTCATTTGATCCAATCTTTACAATCCATGTTTTCATATTATAAAAATAATTCAGATCTCAGGCAGCAATGCAATTAAGTTCGTTTGATACCAAAACTGCTTTTAACCATCTTAATTTCAAGGCCAAAAATGAATACATTACTTTTTGTGAATGTTACAATATTTGTTTTATCAGTTTTCAGCTCTAATATGCAGCAGCGAAAAATCCAATAGCTTAATTTATTAAAAATACTTAAATGTGTCAAGCATGCTGAATCATAAAACAAACTGTAATCAAATATATGCCTGGTGTTGCCTTGCACTTAATGATATGCAAAGTCAAACTCACACACAGTCACGGTGACACATGATAAAAAATCTTGGACTCCATTGAGTGCTTTAGAAGTTTTACCATCAAATTACTGTGCCATTATTATACATGTTTTCATCAATCTGTTATAACATGTGTACAATAGTTATAAAATTTGCAATTGATTAAACAGCATAAATTTTATCAAAACACATATTTATATTTCAACTAAGTAGTTGTTTTTTTTAAGGTTGGATTAGCTTATCCATTAAGCTTTCACTACAAACAAGAGATAGGATTTTAGCTTAACTTTTAGTTTATCATTTTGTGTGTGTAGATTTTAAGCTTGTACAGCAGAGCCCATTGTAGATAATTATATTTTTTTTTATATGTTTGGTAAAGGACTTGAACATCCATTTTTGGAGAACAATATATCAACAAAACATTGTGCCATTTTAAATTAACCTTTGGTTAAATTTACATCATTTAAAAAAATTATCTTTTTGGAAGTGACCTTCATTAAGGGGACGTGGGCTACACATGTTAATATAAGGACCATCCTATAGAATGAAAAAAGACCTGCATTATGATTGATTCATGTTTTTATTTCAGAGACTGTAGCACCAAATAAAATCTCATTTATTTAATAACAACTAACTAAATTCAGACAATAATATTGACAAATTAAAATAAGGCCTGAGAAAAAAACATGTTTGTTTCCGATTACCCGACCGACCGTGTCAATAAACCTCCGACTGCAATTTTTTTATAAAAAAAATAAATTATAAAAAAAAAAAATCGCGAATGGACAACAACGATATTGTTTAACACTATTTGGTCGCGATTTAGACCGCAAACAGCCTGCAGTTTATACCACGCCGATATCGTTGAAAATGGCCGTCTGCGGGAGCGTGGTGGCTTGACAGGAAGGCTTAGCCGCCATTTTCTTCCGCCATTTTGGAATTCAGCGTAGTGGAAAAAATCCAATGATGAGGCAAAGTCATATTTATATTGAATCAAACCTGACTTATTTTAAAAGCTTAATACATTTTAAACATTTTTTAAAATTATTGTAATTTAATTTTCGTTAGTATTTTTATAATTTAATTAAAAAAACTGATCGTTTCCTCAATGCCATGTTTGACAGTGAGTGTGAAACAGTACTTTATTATCTCAATAAGGTCATTATCTGTAATATCTTGCATTGTTTTGTGCATAACTTTCATTTAAAATATTTAAAATATGTTGGTACGAAATGATTTCGAACATCAAATAATTCTGAACATTTTCGAACCAAAAAAATAAAAAATCCCGACCTACCGACCCTCATTTTTTTGAGCCCGTTACCGGAAACATATATGTTTTTTGTTAGGCCTAATGAAAACCCTTTTTCACAATTGCGCTCCTGTTTTTTTTTACATGTTCTGCATGATGGGAAAATGGCAATTGCTGTCCTAACTGAGCCATTCACATCTTTAAATGCACACATTCTGAATTTCTGAGAAACAACTAATTTATTATATGCTTGGTGTTTTTGTTTTTGCTTTTGTGCTCTTTTTGATTAAATACTTTTTAGAGACGTTCAAAGATTCATTAAATTGTTATGTCTTATTTGTTATTGTATGCAATATTGATTCTTCCATGAGATCTTTTGAGTGATGGACTCTACAATCGAGGACTTTAAGTCCACGCTGCAGTTGGTCGCCTAGATAATCGGCCGTTTTTATCTTTTCAACGCTCACTGTAAAAATTCATGTATGATACACCGATTTTAATGCATAGTTCTGTTCTCAACGACACATGTACAGAGTTCACCGACTTCGACATTACTCGTATTCGAGGCTTGAAGTTTATCGGAAGAAGATGATTAAATAAAAAATATATTGATTCATGTAATCAACTTTTACACCTGTAAATACATTAATTAAAAGTAAAAACAACAACTAACAAAACGTCGTGCCAGTTCACAAAGTAAAACATTCGATGCACACAAAATGTGTTGATCCGAAACTGTACATCCGAAATTTACATAAACTAGTGGTGCCACGCCTATATTACAAACTAATAATAACGGCTCAACTCACCAGATACTTTCGAATGCTTTCATATCTGCCTGTCATTTTTCTATAAAATAACTAGCAAAGTCATTCTGCCGCCTTTCTCATATCATTGACATTCTCGTGATTAAATTCTGTAAAACTTTCTGAATCAACTTCTGTTAAAAACCCGTTTGTTTACATCCAACGGGAGAAGTATTAAAGTCTAAGCAATTTTTATTAGACAATGAGTCCAGGCTGGTTTTACCCATGGTGAAACGTACTATAACATACAAGATACATTAGCTTGAAATGTAAGGAATTTAATATTCAAATTTATAGCCGATAACATGCTATTTCTAATTTGTTCGAACTGTTTTATCGAATAACCCCCTTAACAGCTTCACACAAATTTGTTCTGAGTATAAAATAGCTTGGATTCAAATATTTCTTTTACCAGTATAATATGCGGTTCAATTTATTCCCGCATATTCTGCGATGACTGTTCATGTTTAGCAGAGGAATGTGTTGAAAACATGAAGTTGTATGATCAAAGTATAATTTACGTTTTCTTGCGCCTGCATCCACCTTTATAAATATTCCTTTATGATTTATTCGGACTCTCAATTACTCTACAGGCTGTATACAACTCGGCAAAACCCGGACGACCCGGATATCTGGATAGGTACCCGAAGTTGCACATTAGCTGGCAGCATCAGCAGCATCGCAGAACTTTCTGAAGTTTTTTTTCCTTTCGCGTGATTTCAATATTTTTCGCCTTACACATTTACCACGCATCTTGCTGGAACATTATACACTTAAAGATGTAACAAGGTAAATATCCGTTCATTGAATCAATAAATGCACGAGATTTTTGTTTTGCCATCGTATTCATGAAATAATCTGTGAATAGCTCCATCTGCTTGAAGTCAAATTCAAAGTGACAATTACTGAATTAGCTGCATTCTTTGAACATGACTGATTAATTGGTGTTTACATAGGGTCAGCCGTTTTACTTATTTGTTTGTTTATGGTATCAACATCAACTGTTTAAGTGTTTATAGTATACAAGTATATAGGTATACTTATTGATGCATGTTATATAATTAATGAACATGCCATTGATAAAATAGTTTTATGTTATGTTCTCATACTTTTCTGCCCCTAAACTATTTTGTCGCGCATAAGCGTGCAATTGCTAATATTTGTAACATTGAATAACTTTTATATCATCAATAAAATACTATTTCACCATAAAACCCAAAGAAAACTATCTTTGTTTACATATTTACTAAATATTTACCTTGTGAAGGTGAAGGTCAATTATCTGTATCATCCAGAAGAAGTTTCTCATTAGATTCGTTCTCCTTGACTGGCTGTGTTCTAAATTTAAATGGGGCTTCCAGTGGGATTTTTTTGGATAAGTAAAATATTGAAATATAATTTTTCTTATACACACATTTTTCTTACGTCCCTTGCATCTATTGTGAGATTCAGTCCCTTTTCCTGTGTGCGTCCAGCCTTGTACCACGATGTTATACATGTTTTGTTCAGACATAATTAGAGGTATGCAATCAACAAGATATTCATTGGTCAACACTTAAAATCCAGTAAAAGAGATTGCTGACCATGCTTCCCTTTGCATTTGGACTGTCCCTAGACAAACATCAATAATTCGAGTCAATTTTTGACTAGTTACATTGTGTTCTATCAACCTGGTTTTCAAATTCTGTTACTTATATTTAATATATATAATATACCCAGGGTTTTTTGGGGTTGTGGGGGAAGGGGCCTTTAGCCCTTATGTGGGGGAAATTTTACGTGGGATTTTCAACTTTGGGGGAAAAATTGTGCGCGTGGGAATTTTCGCGGCGTTTCCCTTTTTGGGGGATTTGTTTACTTACTCTCTCATTATTACAATACATTTGTACATGTGTGCACTATATTCATTGGGTTTTTTCATAATTTATTACGTTTGACAAGATTAAATTGAAATAGAATTGAGATATTATAATCATGAGACACATCTTTCTTTAAAAAAAAATATAAAAAAAAAATTAGGGGGAATTTTTTGGTCCTGAAAGGGGAAAAAACCAGTCTAGTTTGGTGGGGGATGTTATATAAGGTAAAAAACCCCTGATACCCAATATACTTAAAAAGGGCGTCATAAATTCTTTAATCTTGAGCGATGTTTGGAATATTTCCAACCCTAACCCACTACATTGTATTTAACGATGGTAGCAATCTATATTCAAATATAATATTCCATCTGAGAGCGGGGATATAAGAATTTCAATTAATTAATTTCGTTTCAAATTAAATCTTTTACACATATACAAATAACTTACAGAAACGAAAGTTAAACATTGAAGGAAACACAATTGAAAAATGTCCGATATGTGGCAAAACTGTACTTCACAATGAGGGCAAATATAGGAAACTAATATATGCATATTGTAGGCTTTATTAGAACTTAGAAGAAATCCCAAACCAGTACCAACAAAATGATGGATGAGCTCGTGTACAAGGCTATCTGTGAGGACCGGCCTACAAGACTGGAGTCGTTCCTACGTAACGGTGGCGACCCCAACATGTGGATCGAGGACACTGCAAGGATCTCTGCCAAGTCTTTCCTTCATGTGTGCTGTGAGAAGGGACGCATACGATGTGTCAAGGTATTATTGCGGGAACATATTTACGCCTCAAAATGGCTTACCCTTGTCAAAAAATAACTCACTTTCATACCGAAACACACTTAAACCAACATAAAACTGTGTTTTTTTCTGAGTTTTTCTTAGCGGAAGTTGGTTTTTACTATTAAAAGCGAGTTTTATGTGGGCTAAACTGTGCTTAACTGAGTTTAAAGTTGGTTATTTTAAGAAGATGTGTGTTTAAGCGAGTTTTTTTCTGTAAGAAGTCGGTTTTTTGTGTGTCAAAAGTGAGCCTTTTTATTTATGAGTTGGTTTATGTGTGTTTAAGTGTGTCTTTTTGTTTTTTAAGCGAGTCTTTTACAACAGAAGTTGGTCTTTTTTCAAACAGAAGTGGGTTAAAGCGAGTTTAAATTGGTCTTTTTGTGAATAAGTTGAGAGCTGCAACGAGGCTAAAAGACTCACTTTAACACACTTTTCAATAAGTTGGTCTTTTGTTTATAAATAATACTCATCAATGAAACAATAATTCTTCAACTAGGTCTTTGTTTCATGTTTATAGCCATATATAATACAAGTCAATTGTAAAGGGGCTTTTTTACAGCTTGTTTGCCATTGTCCCTATTGTACATGTGTGTGCTCCCCATAATTTTTTAGTGAATATTGGATGAAAATGGCTCTTTCAGAACATCACAGGTTCACAGATGGACAACAAGTATCACTGCCAAAAACTATAAAAATGATCAAACTTAGTTTTATACCTGAAAATGAAAGNAAAAAAAAAAAAAAAAAAAAAAAAAAAAAAAAAAAAAAAAAAAAAAAAAAAAAAAAAAAAAAAAAAAAAAAAAAAAAAAAAAAAAAAAAAAAAAAAAAAAAAAAAAAAAAAAAAAAAAAAAAAAAAAAAAAAAAAAAAAAAAAAAAAAAAAAAAAAAAAAAAAAAAAAAAAAAAAAAAAAAAAAAAAAAAAAAAAAAAAAAAAAAAAAAAAAAAAAAAAAAAAAAAAAAAAAAAAAAAAAAAAAAAAAAAAAAAAAAAAAAAAAAAAAAAAAAAAAAAAAAAAAAAAAAAAAAAAAAAAAAAAAAAAAAAAAAAAAAAAAAAAAAAAAAAAAAAAAAAAAAAAAAAAAAAAAAAAAAAAAAAAAAAAAAAAAAAAAAAAAAAAAAAAAAAAAAAAAAAAAAAAAAAAAAAAAAAAAAAAAAAAAAAAAAAAAAAAAAAAAAAAAAAAAAAAAAAAAAAAAAAAAAAAAAAAAAAAAAAAAAAAAAAAAAAAAAAAAAAAAAAAAAAAAAAAAAAAAAAAAAAAAAAAAAAAAAAAAAAAAAAAAAAAAAAAAAAAAAAAAAAAAAAAAAAAAAAAAAAAAAAAAAAAAAAAAAAAAAAAAAAAAAAAAAAAAAAAAAAAAAAAAAAAAAAAAAAAAAAAAAAAAAAAAAAAAAAAAAAAAAAAAAAAAAAAAAAAAAAAAAAAAAAAAAAAAAAAAAAAAAAAAAAAAAAAAAAAAAAAAAAAAAAAAAAAAAAAAAAAAAAAAAAAAAAAAAAAAAAAAAAAAAAAAAAAAAAAAAAAAAAAAAAAAAAAAAAAAAAAAAAAAAAAAAAAAAAAAAAAAAAAAAAAAAAAAAAAAAAAAAAAAAAAAAAAAAAAAAAAAAAAAAAAAAAAAAAAAAAAAAAAAAAAAAAAAAAAAAAAAAAAAAAAAAAAAAAAAAAAAAAAAAAAAAAAAAAAAAAAAAAAAAAAAAAAAAAAAAAAAAAAAAAAAAAAAAAAAAAAAAAAAAAAAAAAAAAAAAAAAAAAAAAAAAAAAAAAAAAAAAAAAAAAAAAAAAAAAAAAAAAAAAAAAAAAAAAAAAAAAAAAAAAAAAAAAAAAAAAAAAAAAAAAAAAAAAAAAAAAAAAAAAAAAAAAAAAAAAAAAAAAAAAAAAAAAAAAAAAAAAAAAAAAAAAAAAAAAAAAAAAAAAAAAAAAAAAAAAAAAAAAAAAAAAAAAAAAAAAAAAAAAAAAAAAAAAAAAAAAAAAAAAAAAAAAAAAAAAAAAAAAAAAAAAAAAAAAAAAAAAAAAAAAAAAAAAAAAAAAAAAAAAAAAAAAAAAAAAAAAAAAAAAAAAATGAGAATGGGGAAAATATCCATATTTGGCAAGGGGAAAGGGTCCGACCATCGGACCCGGGATAAAGGCCGAAAAAGGCCTGTAAGCTATAATGACATTAACCTTTGTCACTTGGTAGCTAAGCCAATCATATTCCGCAGTGTTTTTTTGTTGATGAAGTATTCGGCGTTATTCGGCCCCATTCCCCTCCAGAAAGAGTATATATTTTCCCCCTATTTTGTAAAAAAAATCCCCTCTAGAAGTTAGAAAAAAGAAGTCTCAAATGATTATTATATCTCGATGATTTTATTTCAGAAATAACTAACAAAGTATATGAAAAAAAACACTGTTCTGTGTTGTGTTCTATGGAAGTTTGTCATTCTTGCCATAATGGCGGAAAGTTTACACTGATATGCAGTGTTCGACACTAACGGGAGTCCGGTAGTCCGAGACTCCTGGAAATGAGACTCGGACTCCTTGTTTTTGTGTCAAGGAAGTCCGTCGGACCCCCTCAAAATCATCTTTGAATTATTAAAAAATCCCTTCATTTACTTATTCGTTTTGCAAGATCAGAATGTCTGCACAAAGGACATCTTACTCGGAATAGTCATCGTTGAACACTGTCTATAAAACTTTTAATTGCATTTGTTTATGGTCACATTAAAATTGTAATAATTTAATATTCAGCATCTACATATTCAGTTTATTCACCCTCTACGTACTTCAGAAGGAAGTTTTTAATACCAAGTCATGACCGCACACTTCAACCACTGATTGAGAATATAAGTTCTTCTTAACAAGGAAGACTATAGACAGCTGGTCTATTGATAGTGATAATTGTTCAATCAAAACTAAGTGATGTCGGAAGCATATACAAAACTTAAACAATACCATCATTGTGCCTATGCACTTGAATAAGTATTTTTCTTTTATCCTATGAAAACCGATAAAATCGTGGACAATTACGTAATAGACATGTACAGTGTTTTAACAAATAATAATTGAAATCATTACAAACAAGTGTAAATATTTTGGGGAATTCTCAAATGAGCATAATTAAATTTGTAATCCGAAACAAACTACCCAATTTTAATGTTAACAAGACTTAAACAAAGTCTAGATTAAAATCAACAGTGCTTTATATATTTCGAGCTGATCCTAAGGCCCCATGAAAATCGCGCGGAAATTATGCTGTACATGTACATTTTACAGTCATCCACATTGAAAACGTTGGTGTTTTGATTTTTCATTAAAAACAATTGTAGTGCAGAGAACATTGAGATATTTTAATTTTTGGTTAAAAGTATCGTAATCATCGTAATTAATTTCAAATCAAAAACGCTGTGTCTTCATCGTAACGGTATTTAATATAAGTAATTATTGAAACACTTATTGTGCTGTATACTGATTAAGCAGAAAATCCAGACAAAACTGGAAGTAGTGATGGGCGTTGTGAAAACGCGCTCACATTGCGTGTAGACTCTGATGTTTTGACAAAAGTGATTAAAATATGCGAATACAACTCTTTGACGATATGGTCAATAATTACAGGTAAGACATTGTTCCGAATCTCATTATTGTTTATTATCAGTGTTGTGTCATAATGTTTGGACTACCTGAAGTCTGTTCGGACTCCTAAATTTCAGAAGAAGGGAGTCCAAAGGACTCCTTACTCAGAATAGTAAGTGTCAAACACTGACTTTATGCCTAGACTGGATTTTTGTTAAAAAGAGACTTTCTTTGAGGGATTTTTGTTGTAAAAGCTAAAAGTGTTGTGGCTGACTAGCCTGTGCAGACTGAAGAGGCTTATCTGGGATGACACTTAACCAACATGCATTAAGCCCGGTTTTCCCAGAATGCTGTTCATATCTTTCATAAGTACTGGTTCTTCCTCAGAAATGCTATATAATATTACTCAAGCATGTCATCATTGTGATCCTCTCAAACAGTTTAACAGCAGGCAATCAAAGTACATATAAATTGTTCAGTATATACAATGTATAATGTTCAACCCTTTATTGTTCCCCAGGTGTTGCTGGAGTTTGGGGCGCAGATTGACATCCAGGGCTCCTGGGGTCAGACCCCCCTGATGCTGTGTGTGCTGGTACAGTACTACGACATTGCCGAGCTGCTCCTCAACAGCTGTAAGCACATCATCAACCAACAGGACTCCAGTGGGAACACACCTATGCACATCGCTATAGGTACAAAGAAGTTATTTATAATTTTGGTCCAATTTTTTATCTCTGCATGCAGTTCATATATTGGAGTCAACATTTGGGTCTGTTTGTCATGAGGTATGTCAGAGTCTTTTAACATAGAATTAGTTTTGGCAATTTCGTTTAGCTCTTTGACCTGTGATCATGCAAATTAGTCCATGTATAGTGGTTACATGGTAGAAAAAATAGTGGCACTTTGATTTTGAGGTCGCCAGTTCGAAGGTCAAGGTAACATGAGCTTGTATCAACAAATAGGTTTCTTCATGATATCTAGAGAATGCTTCGACATATGAGTCACGTTCTGAGAAAACTGGGTATAATGAATGTGCATAAAGTGTCGTCCCAGATTAGCCTGTGCAGTCCACTCAGGCATATCCGGGACGACACTTTCCGCCTTTACTGGATTTTCGCTCTTGAAGAGACATCATTTAAACGAAAAATTCCATAAAAGCGGAAATTGTCGTCCCTGATCAGCCTGTGCAGACTGCACAGGCTTATCTGGGATGAAAATTTACGCACAAGCATTATGCCCAGTTTTCTCAGGACACGACACATATGATCCTTTAAATTGGTATGCTGGTAACATTGGAGGAAACCATGACGTCTGTTGATTCTGAGGTCAAAGGTCAAGGTCACAAGGGGTGTTAAAGGCAATTTTTTCTGCAAAATGTTTTGAGATTTTACCTATGATAATGCAAATTGGTGACATGGTTACTTGGTTGGAAAGTATGATAACGATTAAGATTGAGGTCATCAGGTTAAATGTCAAAGACACAGGGGGAAGTTGGTTTTTTGCATATATAAATATAATACAACTGTAGTGCATAAAGTCAGGGATTAAATAAACTGCTGATCATATGCATTGGTAGTTAAACTGCACTATTTTCTTACAATTCCTGTTAGTGAGCATTAATTAGAAAAATGTAGTACGCAGACAATTTGCTATCAAAGAAGTCTTTATACATTTTCCATTTTCATAAGTTTCATTCTTACTTCAGAGCAGTCTGCTCAAAGTCGTACGGCGTTAATTGACACTGCCATATAGGGCCAGTTGGAAAAGTGGGGTATTTTAACGTTAGTGCAATAATTATATAAAGAATGTTGTTGAGCAAAATGTTGTTTTGTTAAGATTCTTTGTGAATATCCACTATCTGCAGGCAATGACAGTGTGGAGGGGGTGGAGTTGTTGCTGCGTTACCATGCCGACCTGAACGTCATGAACAACATTGGGCAGACACCTCTCATGAAAATATGTTCAACAAAGGACTCAAAAAACGTGCCCACTATTGCGAAACTTCTTCTGAAAGGTATTATGTTGTCTTTTACATTTAAAATTATGTCATTTAAATTAATAATTAAACCTGCGCCTCCTTACACAATATGTCATCAGTGGTTGGAGGGTTTTTATTATTCCTTATGTGACAAGCATTAGATGATTTCATCATTTGATATGGAATTTTATTTATAAAGTGTTAGGTGTTTAAGGTAAATACAATATCCCAGTTATTCTTATTATTCATGAGTTCTGATATGTTCCAGTTCTTGTAGGCAATTTGACCCTTGGCGATAATTTAAAAAAATACTGTAGCTGTCTCAAAATCAGAGTTTCCCACAAGCCAATATAGCATGTCCCTGCCCCATTATTGTTAGCGACCCTTAATTTTATTAGTGACCCTTTATTGAACTTTTTATGGTTATAAAAATCAATATTTAGATGTGCATAAATAAAAAACAATTCACACTTGTTAATCAAGCATACATATGTCTTAAAAACATCATCCAATTCTTGTCAATAAAATACTAAATTAGATGTCCTTATGCCCTTTTAAGACCATGTACTTTGGTGAGGCTTTCAGGTCATCATAGCCAGCTTATTACTTTTATATCAAAAGTCTATTGTAGGCACTTACTGACTTTGAATATACATCAATCAGCTTACAATACTAGTTTTATACCCTGCACTCTTTGATAAATTTAAAAAATAAGTTGACTGGTGTAACTAAGTATTTCCATTCATTTCTGTCCTTTGCAGGTGGTGCCAACATTGATGAAGAAGACTTCAAGAGCCACCGCACAGCCTTGCAGGTTGTATCACGTTTTTGTCACATAGCATAAGCAAGTAAAGCCCTTGTCCACCAATAAAATCATTCAATGCATCCTAGAATGTAAGCAGTTCTAAAAAAGAAAATAAGTTATATATTACTCGAAACTTGTCATTTTGTAAGAAATATGTTTAAGTATATTATTGTTCCAATGTGATTGCAGCTATAAATTAAATGTTCTTACTTGATTTACTACATACACATCACAAGTTATCACATGAATAGGAACTATCTGATAAAAAATTATAAAAATTGTTTTACTCATTTCAATGCAGTTTTGGTTGGCATCTATTTCTGCAAATCTGTTTGATAATTTTTTAAGGAATTTGTGGACAAGGGCTTTAAAATCTGTATTCTACTTTAAATTATGTTAGTTGTACTATTCCTTTTGTTAGTTGTGCTATTTCTTTGGTAAGTTGTACTTTTTCTTTGGTAAGTTGTTCTATTTCTTAAGTTAGTTGAAGTAATAGTTGTACTAGTTCTTTTGTTAGTTGCCTTTTGCTAGATTTACTACTTCTTTGGTAAGTTGTACTATTTCTTTTGTTAGTTGTTCTATTGTTTGGCTAGTTGTACTATTCCTTTTGTTAGTTGTACTATTTCTTTGGTTAGTTTTATTATTCCTTTTATTAGTTGCACTACTTCTGTTGTTAGTTATACTATTTCTTTGGTTAGTTATACTATTTCTTTGGTTAGTTAAACTATTTCTTTGGTTAGGCCAAAAAAAAATTGTGTGGTTCAGGTAACGGCTGAAAAAAACATTAGGTAGGGTAGGTGGTAATTTGTTTTATTTTTTTATTATTTTTTTTTGGTCTTTGCGATGGCTCACATGCTTTTGCAATGGCTATAGTGTTTTAATATATTTTGTTAACCATACATTGTCTTTTTGTTTCAGAAAATGCCCATAATTCCATGAAACTAACCGATAATAATTATCCGGAGTGTTCAATTATACCGAATCAGTTATATTTCCAATGTTATAAGCGTTTTTTTTTTCTCGTAAAACTCCTGACAAAACGCATCGTACCGGAGTATGAGCGTCCTAGAAATTGGTCCGTATTCCGTGTTTTGTTGAATTCTCAAATGCGCATAATTAAATTTGTAATCTGAAACACTTTTCCCAATTTAATTTTTACTTGATGTTATCACATTCTTCAAATAAACTTCAAATGAATAGTGTGTTTTAATCCTTTCTCTCAAGAAAAGCG
Organism: Dreissena rostriformis; assembly: GCA_007657795.1. Lineage (NCBI taxonomy): Eukaryota > Metazoa > Mollusca > Bivalvia > Myida > Dreissenidae > Dreissena > Dreissena rostriformis. The sequence goes on along the minus strand of VMBQ01010129.1, from coordinate 8,255 downwards.
CGCGCAAATTATTCCCTACATGTACAACGTCACGTCAAACGCATGGAAAGCGTGCGTGTATTAAATTTCCGTTAAATGTTCGTGGTAAATTTGAACAGAATGATATCGCGAATGATTTGGAATTTGACATTTCCCCAAAATTAATTGCAAATCAAAAACACTGTATCTTTATCGTTATGGTCGTTTACATAAGTCATTATTGAAACATTTATTTGATTAGTTGTACTATTTTTTGGGTTAGTTGTACTATTTCTTTGGCTAGTTTTACTATTTCTTTGTTGCGTGTGTGTATTTAAGTGTCGTCCCAGATTAGCTTGTGAAACCTTAACCGGATATTCCTTTAAACCAAAAATGCCATAAAAGCGGAAAGTGTCAGGCTTATTTCGGATGACACTTTTGGCACATGCATGAAACCATGTTTTCTCAAAAATATTGCACAGATTATATTTTTCCTTTTTTTAACAGTATAATTTTGCTTCTATTTCATAAGCAAGTGCACGTATTTATAGTACTGTTAAACCAGCTTTCCCTGGAAAAGTATGTGTTGGTCAACTGAATGTCTTTATATGACTAAAATTCTGTTGACAACGGCAAAAAATCCGAACAAACCCGTTTTCATATACAGAGAGCAGTGTTATCCAAGAACATTGCCGCTGTAGAGTTGCTCTTGAATTGCGGTGCCGATCCCAACAGTAAGGACAGCAGTGGACGTACCCCCCTCAGCAACATCATCTGGGACAACATACGCACGTACGAACGAACGCGTGTGATCAACGATGATGTGATGACCATCATACACATGCTTGTCACGTCAGGGACTAATCTCAATACATGCAGGTAAAGACAATTCAAGTTATGTTTTCCAGGCCATTCTTTCAGAAATATTAATCTAAGGTCATGATTGTTTTTTTTTTGTTTTTTTTTTTTATTATCTTTTTACTCTCCTGAGCATTAAGTGTTTGGGTTGAGCTTTTTTACCAGCTATTGTCTGTCTTTTTAGCTCAACTATTATATATGAAATATATAAAGTGGAACTATCCTACTCAACCCCGCGTGAGCGTTAGCGTGAGCGTGAGCATTGAAATGTTAAAGTTTGCGTACCACCTCAAATATTTTCTATGTCCCTTGACATATTGCTTTTATATTTTGCATACTTCTTTACCAACATGACCCCAAGCTATAAACAAGAGCAGTAAACTTAAACAAGCATTTTGGAAGAATTATGGCCCTTTTTCCACTTAGAATATGCATATTATTGATAAATCTATGTTAAAGTTTGCGTACCACCTCAAATATTTTCCATGTCCCTTGACATATTGCTTTCATATTTTGCATACTTTTTTACCAACATGACCCCAATCTATAAACAAGAGCAGACAACTGTAAAAAGCATTTTGTAAGAATTGTGTCCTCTTTTTATACTTCAGTTCAGTATGCGTTCAGTTTTGTGTTTAGGTCCACTTTATTCCTAAAGTATCAAAGCTATTGCTTTCATACTTCCAACACTTACTAACTATCATAAGGGGACTGTGCAGGCAGAGTTATGTAACTCTGACTGGCATTTTGACAGAATTATGGCCCCTTTTTTGACTTCGTAACTTTGAATATTTGGTTCAAATTTTGTGTTTAGATGCACTTTACTTCTAAAGTATCAAGGCTATTATTCAAACTTCAAATACTTTCTTACTATCATGAGGGTACTGTACTTGGCAAGTTGAATTCGACCTTGACTTTTGAATGACCTTGAATCTCAAGATCAAATTAATCAATTTTGCTTAAATTGCCATGACTTCTTTATTTAGGATCAGATTTGATTCATACTTTGACAAAACAACACTT
>VMBQ01010128.1:0-27685 GCA_007657795.1 Dreissena rostriformis | reverse complement strand
TCTGTGTCATTTTTAAGTTTGTTTAATGTACACGCGTTAGGCTTTTATATGAAATAATTACTATTTTTTATAATTACAGTATGAGAATGACTTTAGATGTAACATATGTAAAATGACAAAACGTATATTTCCGTCTTAGTAATGGTTAAATGTTACTTCACTAAACGCATTTATTTAAAAAAATAAAATAAAAAAAATGGTAAAATCAAGCAATTTTCGTCCATAAATATCTTAAGAGTTCGGTATAAAACTTCTTGCAATAGCAATAACATCAACATTTACAATTAATGTCTAGTTCGTCAAACATATACTGTATAGCTGGAAAATAATATTTACACACTATATTATACATCTTTGTGTCATTTGTGAAGTCGCTTGATAAAAAACAACCGTAGTGTGTATGCATACAATGTATAAGTGTTCTCCCTCATCGTAATCATTCTTTGTAGCAGAACAAGTAAGAGCAGCACCCTGTTTGTCTTCAACTGCAAATTCTTGAACATGAACTCATTTTAATGCACAATATTCTTGCCTGATTCTCGTATATTCATCGTCATTCTTTTGCAAACGGAACAAAAGTTTACACTGTACCATATGTTTGGCAGAAGACAGGATCTGAACTAAATGTGGCAGTGATGATGGGGACAATGTTTTTTTGAAATATTAACACATACTTAATAAATGCTGGCAGTTTGATCACGATATCATACTTTTTCAAACAATTTGTTAGGTGCTGCAAGTGACTGAGCAGAGGAAGTGTATGCGACAGCATGTCGGCGTGTTCTATATGCGTTATGTTTAGAAATGAACATTTGACAAATCAGCACATCGCATGGACGGTTCGGAGTGTCATTTATACTCGCCTTTTGCCTCTGAACATTTTCATTTANACCATGGGTTTCTTTACTTGACTGCAATACAACATCAAACAGATCACACTTGACAGGATGATCTAATGAAGAGAGAGTGATTAACAAGCTGCACAGCCACTCGGTTGAACATTCGACTTTGGGAAGACAAATGCATTGCAATGAAACAGGCAGCTTGAGATCACATCGACCCGTATAATTCCCACACAAATAGAGCTTTGTAAGCTTGTTGAGCGTGTGAAGAATCTCTGATGCTAATGTGGTACACTCAGCCATTCTCAGGTCTAGGATTCCTATACTTGTTTCACGCAATAGTTCAAACAGCTGTTGACTGCCATTTGGCACTATTATCTCAATATTTGACAGGTCATGTGACAGTATTTCAGATCGCAAACCCGATACATGTGTATGTGATTCGTCACCATGGGTTTCTTTACTTGACTGCAATACAACATCAAACAGATCACACTTGACAGGATGATCTAATGAAGAGAGAGTGATTAACAAGCTGCACAGCCACTCGGTTGAACATTCGACTTTGGGAAGACAAATGCATTGCAATGAAACAGGCAGCTTGAGATCACATCGACCCGTATAATTCCCACACAAATAGAGCTTTGTAAGCTTGTTGAGCGTGTGAAGAATCTCTGATGCTAATGTGGTACACTCAGCCATTCTCAGGTCTAGGATTCCTATACTTGTTTCACGCAATAGTTCAAACAGCTGTTGACTGCCATTTGGCACTATTATCTCAATATTTGACAGGTCATGTGACAGTATTTCAGATCGCAAACCCGATACATGTGTATGTGATTCGTCACCATGGGTTTCTTTACTTGACTGCAATACAACATCAAACAGATCACACTTGACAGGATGATCTAATGAAGAGAGAGTGATTAACAAGCTGCACAGCCACTCGGTTGAACATTCGACTTTGGGAAGACAAATGCATTGCAATGAAACAGGCAGCTTGAGATCACATCGACCCGTATAATTCCCACACAAATAGAGCTTTGTAAGCTTGTTGAGCGTGTGAAGAATCTCTGATGCTAATGTGGTACACTCAGCCATTCTCAGGTCTAGGATTCCTATACTTGTTTCACGCAATAGTTCAAACAGCTGTTGACTGCCATTTGGCACTATTATCTCAATATTTGACAGGTCATGTGACAGTATTTCAGATCGCAAACCCGATACATGTGTATGTGATTCGTCACCATGGGTTTCTTTACTTGACTGCAATACAACATCAAACAGATCACACTTGACAGGATGATCTAATGAAGAGAGAGTGATTAACAAGCTGCACAGCCACTCGGTTGAACATTCGACTTTGGGAAGACAAATGCATTGCAATGAAACAGGCAGCTTGAGATCACATCGACCCGTATAATTCCCACACAAATAGAGCTTTGTAAGCTTGTTGAGCGTGTGAAGAATCTCTGATGCTAATGTGGTACACTCAGCCATTCTCAGGTCTAGGATTCCTATACTTGTTTCACGCAATAGTTCAAACAGCTGTTGACTGCCATTTGGCACTATTATCTCAATATTTGACAGGTCATGTGACAGTATTTCAGATCGCAAACCCGATACATGTGTATGTGATTCGTCACCATGGGTTTCTTTACTTGACTGCAATACAACATCAAACAGATCACACTTGACAGGATGATCTAATGAAGAGAGAGTGATTAACAAGCTGCACAGCCACTCGGTTGAACATTCGACTTTGGGAAGACAAATGCATTGCAATGAAACAGGCAGCTTGAGATCACATCGACCCGTATAATTCCCACACAAATAGAGCTTTGTAAGCTTGTTGAGCGTGTGAAGAATCTCTGATGCTAATGTGGTACACTCAGCCATTCTCAGGTCTAGGATTCCTATACTTGTTTCACGCAATAGTTCAAACAGCTGTTGACTGCCATTTGGCACTATTATCTCAATATTTGACAGGTCATGTGACAGTATTTCAGATCGCAAACCCGATACATGTGTATGTGATTCGTCACCATGGGTTTCTTTACTTGACTGCAATACAACATCAAACAGATCACACTTGACAGGATGATCTAATGAAGAGAGAGTGATTAACAAGCTGCACAGCCACTCGGTTGAACATTCGACTTTGGGAAGACAAATGCATTGCAATGAAACAGGCAGCTTGAGATCACATCGACCCGTATAATTCCCACACAAATAGAGCTTTGTAAGCTTGTTGAGCGTGTGAAGAATCTCTGATGCTAATGTGGTACACTCAGCCATTCTCAGGTCTAGGATTCCTATACTTGTTTCACGCAATAGTTCAAACAGCTGTTGACTGCCATTTGGCACTATTATCTCAATATTTGACAGGTCATGTGACAGTATTTCAGATCGCAAACCCGATACATGTGTATGTGATTCGTCACCATGGGTTTCTTTACTTGACTGCAATACAACATCAAACAGATCACACTTGACAGGATGATCTAATGAAGAGAGAGTGATTAACAAGCTGCACAGCCACTCGGTTGAACATTCGACTTTGGGAAGACAAATGCATTGCAATGAAACAGGCAGCTTGAGATCACATCGACCCGTATAATTCCCACACAAATAGAGCTTTGTAAGCTTGTTGAGCGTGTGAAGAATCTCTGATGCTAATGTGGTACACTCAGCCATTCTCAGGTCTAGGATTCCTATACTTGTTTCACGCAATAGTTCAAACAGTTGCTGACTGCCATTTGGCACTATTATCTCAATATTTGACAGGTCATGTGACAGTATTTCAGATCGCAAACCCGATACATGTGTATGTGATTCGTCACCATGGGTTTCTTTACTTGACTGCAATACAACATCAAACAGATCACACTTGACAGGATGATCTAATGAAGAGAGAGTGATTAACAAGCTGCACAGCCACTCGGTTGAACATTCGACTTTGGGAAGACAAATGCATTGCAATGAAACAGGCAGCTTGAGATCACATCGACCCGTATAATTCCCACACAAATAGAGCTTTGTTAGCTTGTTGAGCGTGTGAAAAATCTCTGATGCTAATGCGGTACAATCAGCCGTTCTCAGGTCTAGGATCCCTATACTTGTTTCACGTAATAGTTCAAACAGTTGTTGACTGCCATTTGGCACTATTATCGCAATATTTGACAGGTCATGTGACAGTATTTCAGATCGCAAACCCGATACATGTGTATGTGATTCGTCACCATGGGTTTCTTTACTTGACTGCAATACAACATCAAACAGATCACACTTGACAGGATGATCTAATGAAGAGAGAGTGATTAACAAGCTGCACAGCCACTCGGTTGAACATTCGACTTTGGGAAGACAAATGCATTGCAATGAAACAGGCAGCTTGAGATCACATCGACCCGTATAATTCCCACACAAATAGAGCTTTGTAAGCTTGTTGAGCGTGTGAAGAATCTCTGATGCTAATGTGGTACACTCAGCCATTCTCAGGTCTAGGATTCCTATACTTGTTTCACGCAATAGTTCAAACAGCTGTTGACTGCCATTTGGCACTATTATCTCAATATTTGACAGGTCATGTGACAGTATTTCAGATCGCAAGTCCGATACATGTGTATGTGATTCGTCACCATGGGTTTCTTCGCTTGACTGCAATACAACATCACGCAGATCACACTTGACAAGATGATCTAATGAAGACAGCGTGATAAACAAGCTGCACAGCCACTCAAATGAACATTCGACTTTCGGCAGACCAAAACACTGCAATGAAGCAGGCAGATTTAGGTCGCATCGACCCGTATAGGTTCCACACACATAGAGCTTTGTTAGCTTGTTCAGCGTGTAAAGAATCTCTGATGCTAATGCGGTACAATCAGTCGTTTGCAGGTATAGGATCCCTATGCTTGTATCACGTAATATTTCAAACAGTTCCTCACTGCCAGTTTGCACTATTAAATAAATATTGGACAGGTCATGCGCGAGCATTTTAGATCGCAATTCTGATTCATGTGTATGTGAATCGCCTTCACTGGCTTCTTTACTTGACTGCACTACAACATGCCCCAGATGACAGTCGACAGGATGATCTAATGAAGAGAGCGTGATCAACAAGCTGGACAGCCATTCCACGGAAAATGTGCAATACAACAATGCAATACACTGTAACATTTTAGGCAACCTAATATTCCAAGGACCACTGTATGTTCCAACTAAACGTATTTCTTTTAATGTGTTTAGTGTGTGAAGACGTTCCGATGTTAATAAGAATCCATCAGCCGTTTCGAATTGGATTGTTCCTAAATTCGTTGCATTTAATATTTCGAACAACTCAGCCGCGCCCTTCCCAAAGCATAAATGGAGTTTAGAAATGTCGCATGAAATAATGCGTGGTCGCAGTTTGGCTATATAACCTTCAGTTTTCTCCGTTTTATATAGTTCGCCAAGATTACAACGGACAGGGTTGCTTACTTTGGATAAATGCACAATTAGCCGCACAACAAACTCAGCAGAACACCTACTTTTAAGTAAACATAAATATTGTATAGTGGATGGTGGGAACATATCTTCGTGGAAATCAGATTCTTCTATCCGCAAAAACGTCAGCTTCTTTAGAGATGGCAGCAGCCCGGAAAACAATGACTCGTGGATATTTCCGATTAAAGTCAACTGTTTTACTTTCAGATTATGTAATGCGGACATAATTCTACGAGATCCTGACGTCTTCAAGCGTTCAATACAATGCTTCGAATGTTGAAGGACCGTCAGTATCTGTTTTTCTTGTAGGACATTGCGTTCTAACAATAGTGTGCGAACATTGGACTTGTTCATCATTAAAAGTTGCCATAAATCATCGTGTTTGTTCTTGTTAAGGTGTGCATGAAATGTGAAATCCCTCATATTCAGACGAATATTTTTTTGTTGGCTGACTTTCGCCTCGTGATAACAGCTGATCATCATATCCTGCACTAAAATAGATAACACCAGACCACGCAAGTCTGATGACAGGTTAGTATTCAGATTCAAATTCAATTTTGTTTTCGAATTTTCGACGGTTTCATGGAAGGTTAAGTTAGTCCTCGCATCATATGATCCAGTTATTAAACTGCCAAGTCCTTCGTTTACGTAGTTTATGACTTCTTCTGTCAGATGATTTATTACTTTATTAGCTACATCCCACTTTAGTCCACAGAGATAAATGATAACCTGGCTGAATTCCAGCACATTATATCGACTTTTCCTAAACAATTCCGTAATTTTCTCCTCCGGTAAATGTGCGATATGAAAAGCAGCAAAGAATTCCTGGATTGTTTCATGTAGAAATGAAACATGTTTTTTACATGATGATGCTGAGAAGCAGAACCTTTCATTCAAAACGCCAGATTTAATTGCAAACTCGAGTTGTTCATTTGACAACATTTTAGTACTTAACAGTTCATGTTTGCTTAATACTAGTGACTTGTCACGGCAAAACGTGTAATTAAATGCAACCCTTGCTAGTGCGTTACCAATCTCTGTGTGATGCTCAAAAACTGCATTTTCTGATGAAATGGGTTCTCTAAACTCCTCCTTTGCTAGCCCCTTGTTGAAAAGGGTGTCTATCAGAACTTTATTTATTTCGCATAATGATCCACTTAAAAACCTGTTGTCCACCCATAAATTAATAAGCAGTGTCAGCATCCAAGGAGACGTCAGAAAATGCTTTAAATTACGTTCCTCAACGTATTCCATAAATTCTCTATATGCCAAGTCATCGTCGGTCGTAGGAGAACTAAGCATATTTTGTGTAAGCTGTTCTGTGTCAGTTATTCCAACTACATCTAGTAGTGTGCCGATTTCAGAATCTCGGATAAGCTTATCCGCCATTTTCCAGGGTCGAGAAGTCATTAAAACAACACATTGCTTGGATAAAGAATACATTTTTGGTATTTGGGTTTCTTTTGTGTGATCGGTCCATTCGTTCAATCCATCCATAGTTACAAGACATGTTTCCCGTTCCAAGATACTTCCAAGTAAATCGTATGCCTCCCTCTGTTGCATTTCATTAAAGTAAATTTCATCAATAATTTGTGTTTTGATCATCTCTACTACTTTACTTTGCCCAACTGAGTCTCGAAGTTGTATGTGAAATAAAAATCTGAAAGCATGCAGTCTCTCCACATCACTGAAGTTAGAACTGGGCTTCTTATCGTTTGACGAGTCTGAATCGCACCAGTCAAGGACCAATTTAGCAAGAAATGTAGTCTTACCCATTCCAGGATCTCCTTGTATGGTTACTCGATCGCTCAATGTAGTTTCATTATAAAACATGTCCTCATATGTGTCTACTTTCTGTTCAGTAACTCTTCGAGATCCGTTTTTCTCGATTGCGACACGGTTTAATTGTATCGGTACAAAGACATCCATAATCGATTTCTCACGACCATCCCATAGAGGCGAAACAGGTACCATTGTCAATTTTCGCTTGTAGTATTATATTAGTCGTCCTAGAAAATCTGAAATTATATTGAAAGTTTAAACTCCAAATGAGCTAAAATAGTGTTTTAACCAACTGAATATATAATTAACGCAATACGCACACAAAGCTGTATTGCTTCAAAACAGTTAAATGTGTGCCGCATATTGCAGTAAGGCTTAGCTGTTCGGAATTAATACTTTAAAACGAAACCTGCTTTTGCTTTCACACTTTATAAAAACTACATGTTAAATTGCTTTGATATTTGATGAATTAAGATAATTTCACTCACACGTGATTAATATCGTTTCGAACGGTATTTATATTTTATCATCCTATGTGAAATCATTCAAAGGGAAACATAATCTGTCATAGCTTAATTTTCAATCAGTAACTTACGTTTTATCATCTTAATCATTTAATGTTTTCGATTTGTAAATTGTATATAAAATTTGCTGTAAAATTAAAAAACAACAATACCAAAACAACACTATTCAACATGCAATCTTACCTCGTTGTTTACATATCATATCAACAAAATACATTACTATAATGTTCAAAGCGACGTTTGCTATTTTGTATGGTACAATCGAGATAATTAACGGCTAAGTGTTGTTAATCGCGATTAAGATAAGCAATATGTGTTTGATCGGATGCTAATTATCAAACTATTTGGGTGATCTTCCTCGTTGTGTAATTGGCCCGCATCCTATCTCCTAACCGTTCAGAGTGCAATTACCAAGCCGGGAATTATTCCTGATATATACTACTGCTAGTGATACAATTTACGTAGCCACCAACACTCAAATCTGAGGCTAGTGAGGCCCAATCAGCCGTTAGCAGGTTAAGCATAAACGAAAGAAAACGATTCAGAAAACACACGACTGATTTTCAAACTGATTATATCATACAGTTTGAAGTTAACACAGAACCGATAACGTAATTGTTAGCTATGTGTTGAGAATTTTACTACGCGATGAGCTATTTCGGAAGTGATTTTACATACACATATTCAAGATTAATAATAAAGCATTTATCGTGATATACCGAATTAGCCATTGGCATTTTCAATCGTGAATATATTATAAATACTATGATAATAATAAAAAGGTTTGATAAAACGTGTCATAAAAACACCATGAAACTTGTCTTGATGATATGTCGACAAAAGCCCAATGTATTTAACAATGTAACAATAAGGCATGTATGGGCTTGCTCAATTGCCTTTTACCTTAGGAGAAAAAGTAACGCTTTAGAAATTAAAACACTAAGTCTTGCGATCAAATTTGAGTATCTAAATTAAAAACCCAGCTTAATGGACACGTAATGATGAGCAGACCGAGTATACACAATGTTGCTAACGCAATACGGATCCACAAGATGATCTTCGTGGTAATGTATTGCCCAAAAAGACCCGATATCGATTTGAAGTTAAAATCATGTCATCGAACTAATCGATTAAAGCGTTACAACCGCTTTATAATTGTTCCAATTTTTATTGATACTAATCCATAAACTAACGATTGTTTTCTTCTAAGTCAAACGTGTTATTATTCTTGTTTGAATATAATAACTTACAAACCAAATGTTAAGAAGAAATTAAAAAAAAATGGCTTTGACTTGTTTTTTGTTTTTGTTTATCTGAGTAAATTAATACAAATGTATTAGTTCAATTGAAAAAGTTGGGGGGGGGGGGCAATTTTTAAATTGAGTTTGTTTGGTGTTTCAAGTAGAAGCTAACACGAATTACGATAAAATCCTCTTAAACATGAGGACCAAACGTCTTTAGTCGCTAACCTGAGACCCAAAGCAACTTAACTGTTCTGAAGGGGCAGTGTTCTCAAGGTTTCATAATAGAGTATAAGGAAAACTACTCCAACACCTTACAGTCATGGCTTTGAGCAAACCAAAATCATCTTCGAACTCGGCTCAGATCAAACCAGTGTTTTACTGTTCTGTGCAAGCTTCACGGTAAGAAGGTAAAATATGTGGCCTCTAGAGGGTGCAAATGGTTCTACTATAGCCAAATAAGGAACACTGCCCCACCTTATGGCGGCCATGGTTTTCAATGGACAGGACCGTTTTTTACTTGTCGGTAAAATCATTAGAACAAATGTTCCAAGTCCTCTTGAAGATTGCGAAAACAAATGTGTCTTCTGGGGTGTTCACAAGCCTTGTTCTTTAATTGTAAGTAAATACCTATGTTTTGACCCCGTATGGCCCAGTTTCGGAATTACGCGGGGTATCTTTGAGACAATTCATTGGGACAATTGTTATCATTAAGGTTAATGATAAACGGGCATTAAATGGCACAAGCTTGTTCTTTATTTGACTTTGTGACCTAGATTTTGACCCCACGAAAACCAGTTTCAAACTCTCGCGAGGTATTATTTAGCAAAAATCGATTTTCACACAGATTGAACAATACATGTGGACTCTAGTTCATGGGGTTTTCTTTCTTTTGACCTTGTGAAATACTTTTTACTCCACCTAATCCAGTTTTGAATTCGGTCGAAATGTCATGGCCTCAAATGTTCCGACCAAGTTTCACGAAAATGTGCAATACATGTTGCCTATAGACTGTTCATAGTATTTGACAAAATAACATAGTTTTAAACCCAATTTAACGCACTTTCAAACTTGTGCGAGATATCATGTTTGGCATAAATATTCTGACCAATCTTCATGAATATTGAGCAATTCAGGTGGTTGTTAGAGATTTTCCGAGCTTTCCCTTTAACTTAACATAGTGAGCTTTTTTTAAACCCACGTGATCCAATTTCAAAATTTGCTGTAATATAATTGGAACACATGTGCGAACCAGAGTTCAGGAAGATTGGGCGACACATGTCGCCTCAAAAGTGTTCAAAAGGTGTTTCTTGAGTTAACCTAATGAGCTTTTTGTTGATCCCACGTGATCTAGTTTCGAAATCGACCGAGAACTCTTAAAAAGGTTATGCTCTTAATAACATAAAAATGAGTAACAAAAATGTTGTTGATGTTAGTTTTTGACGACTCTATTTTGCACATTTATTGTTGTTTTGTTTCGTTTAAGTAGTATAAATTTCATTAGATTCAGGTACAACGTGTCGTTCATTTCATGTAAGCAGATATGGGCATACGAAGAACTGCATTAACCACGACTGGTAGGGACCAGTTTCAATTTATTTCGCAAAAACGCTTCACAAACTGCATGTGTAATGATATTAAGGGGTTGCTGTGTATGTAATAAAGTCACTTTAATATATTTTAGGAAATATTCACATAAGAGTTTGATGTGGAGTTTCCAATTTGTGATCTTCAAACAAAACGATCGCATTAGAAATAGAACATATCTTTTAAAATGTGTTGTTCAAGTTAAAGTTGTATTGCAATAAGCATTGAAGTAAGTCATACGTTTCATCCCATTCCGTTCAAACACATAGGTTTCCTCTCAAGCGCAGTCAGTTGTTTTGTTAATTGGACTTTTATTTACACAAATAATTCCACAAATAAAAATATATCTATGGTTCCGTTTTTATTATGTCGCTGAGTGGGTGTCTAGTTCGTGCTGTTTCGTGCCTTTATGTAGAAACAGACAGGTCGCCAATTACACTATTTGTTAAAGTATTCATACCTTGCTTTCGGTCCTCATATATTTTTTTCAACGTGCTTTTTACTGTCTTTTCGGACAATGGCAGAGTATCTTGCTGAAGCTAAAAAAGAACGGATTTGACACTTAAACAATCTTCTCACATTTGTATAGAAAAATAATTGACCAGACTTCTGGGCATGTTTTCAGCTGGCCAATTTGAAAATATTTATATAAGATGATGCATACCAATATACAACTATCATAGGAATCATCAGATGTCCAAAGTTTCAAATGCAAGTTTAAGATATGCCTAATACAGTAGCGCATATATTACAATCTTACTTGGATCAATACATGGGTATGAGCGGAAAATCCATAAGTTTGGTACAATAATGAACTTCATAACCTGTTTAAGGAATATGCGTGCATCCACCGCCGGCTTAAAACTATTTAGTTGTGCAGGATCATTAAGGAGATTAAAAAGACAACCGAAGAAGCTGATCATATCCCCATCATCTATTTTCGTGTCCTGCACGTGTCGTAGGTTATTAACTTCTTCTCTTGCCTGTAATTCAATTAATGTATTTACTAATTACTCAAACACACACACACACTTGTAACATTTGTATACGATTTGAATGTAACACGTCAAATACAGATATGCATACAGAAATACAGATAAACATTGAACCGAAATTTGCAAATTACCTTTGTACATATGTTAGAATCTTTACTAAGATCATCAGTAAAATAGCACTGCATCCAGGAACAGTTGTATATGGCACCAATAATGCCATTGAAGTCTGTGCTGTCGGCATTTGGCTTATCCTTGTAACCCGTGGAAGGCATGTAGCATTTGGCCAACTCCCAATATTCAGTGTACCATTTTTTTGGATCCGTATTGCCCCATGAAGGTCCTTTCAATTTCCCTTTTTTAAAACGATGGTTGTACCAAATTTGATTACCTATTTCTGAACACAAGCGGCACTGTTTCGATTGGTTACTACATGAACAGGGCGTTGTTTCGAGTATACCGTGATTTACACGAATGTCACTTCGTATATGCGTGTAAAATGCTTTAAATCCGACGTCGGCTAATTGTGCAATTACATCCCTGGTCGTATATGTTGCAAACCAACATTTGAGCCAGTTTTGTGCCTCTTTCTTCGTCAGTCTTTCTTCCATTGTCACTACAAATGTATGACCCGGTTTCACACTGATGAGAACTTCATGAACGGTGTATCTGCTCTCCGATTGTTATGAAGTACAGTAAAGCGATTTATGAAATATATTTGTTCCATATTCATAACTGTGCTAAGTCACGTATATGACAAATACCGGACTTAATTGCGAATGTTATTCCTCAGCAGCCTTCGCAACGTTGGGTCATATCGTCTGCAAAAAGAACACATGGTATCTAAATGATTTTCAGTATATGACTGATTTGCAGTATAAACGTATCATACCCTATAAACGATTTTAAAGAAGACAGCCTTATCTGTTGGTAAACCATTTCTGGCACGTTATAAAGGTGGCGTTTATCTGATGTCCTCTTATTTATACCTACAACGAGCTCCGTTGGTTAAGAAAACGCATGAAGTGTCGAGTAAAGTATATGAATGTTTATGGCATTAAAACAAACATAAACTGATAACATACGACAATTAAATATGCAATGCTAGATACAAGAGCACTTTGATTTCAAATCGCTCTAAGCTGTTTTAGCAGGGAATGCGTGTACCTATAATGCAAAGAGTTAAAGGGTTTGTAAATAGGCCGAAGCAGTAGAAATCGCAGCTGTAAAAATCTATACTTTATATCAACATTAATGCGTTAGGCATTATTTTTTCTAAAAATATTTGCAGTTTAAAGTGTGCTCATGATATACTAGTCCAACTTCAAGTCCAGAATTTTTTTAAAAGAAAATATTATACAATGTTAAAGCACAATAAATAATACTGACATGGAGAAGTACATCGTTATCAGAGCAAACCACAAGAAGGTATTAAGCATTAGAGTTATAACTATTCAGATAATGGTGAAATAATACACCGGTAGTACTCGTAAGTTAAACGTTAGGTGAAATCAAAATAGGTAAAAGTATAGTAAGAGTAAATTAGTAAATGTCTTTTCACATTTTCTCTGAATTATATTAAAAATTTGCGATATTATATAAACTGGTACTGCAGGTTGATTTTAGAACCAATTCAAATTTATGTAGGGTGGGTCTGTGACAGCTGTAAGATTTAAAACTCAGATATTTCTACGCCCAACAAATTATTGAACATGTCGGTGATAGTTATATTCTGATATGCATGGTTACCGCTCCCAAAAACATGTCCTTGAAGTGCGTATAAAGATTGTCGGTTGTAAGCGGATAAGAAGAATCAACCATTTGTGTTGTACAATTTCTAATTAATTACCAGAAGGAGCGCGGATTCAAACGGCTACGTATTGAAGTCGGTTGTCGCCTTGAGAGTACTGAAATTACAGCTTAAATCGTCTCACTGGGGGCTGACGACGTCAAAGCGTTGTCCGTTTCTCTACGACGTCGGGTATACATAAAGCGACTTGTAATTTACTTCCAAACAAAGCATTTGAATGATTAAAATATATGTTCGTAACATGTTTTGTACTTTAAAATGTTAAATGTACAGTATATCACAGTAACATGTAGTTTTATTTAAGTTAAGCTAATGTAATTGGCTATATTAACAGAATAACCACCTTATGCATTACTTCAAATCAATATATTTCGATTTAGCTCAAAATCAATGTAATTGTTGCAACTACGCGAATATGTTATAAGTTTGTTATTTACAATAAGTACCTACCATTACTGGGTGTACCGTTCTATAATCCATAAATACCAGAAAAGATGTAAATCGTCTGATTAAGTAGTGTATTGACACAATGTTTCTGTTGGGAATTTGGCGAGACGTCGTTTGACGCCGCCGGCTAACGTCACATATATGTACGTCATTGTTATTATTGTTTGATATATATTGTTATGATTCGAAAAGAACGACATTAAAAGTTAAACACAACGCTATTATTATTATTATCCATTTCAAGTAGACATTTTGGTGCCGTGATTACAAAAATGAACCTACAGAAGTTATTAGCAGCAAGAGACGGGATTAGGGCTACGCTTGAAGATTTATTCTTGCAACTAGAAACGGCAAAAAAAAATTAACTTATACGATGAATTTGAGCTGTGCTTTGAAATGATCAATGACGTTCTTGCATTGTTGAAGTCTGTTGACGAGAAGATTACAAACACCACCGACACGGAAAACATTGCTACGGAGCTCAGAGAAACAGCTGCATACAGTTTTCATCTGAAATTAAAGTTGCACAGATATAAGAAGCATTCAGCAAACGCTAAACACGGTTCGAGCGCCACACCCGCTAGCCTTGAACACGAAGCTGAAAACACTAACCAGTCATCGATGCCGCACATACAAGCCCCAGCTGTACAGGAACCGAGCGAGATGGTACAGCGAGTACACGAACAGCTGCAGATGCCACATCATTTGCCAAAATTAACACTACCGAGTTTCAACGGTGAAATAATGAACTGGCCTACGTTTTGGGATTCGTTTTCATCTGCCGTACACAACAACCCCCGCTTACCTGACATACAGAAGTTTTCATACCTGAAATCTCTTATGCAAGACGAAGCTGCCAGAACAATTGAGGGATTTACGCTAAGTAACGCCAACTACCAGCAAGCTGTAAATTTACTACAACAGCGGTATGGACAGATTCAGAAGATCACCGCTGCCTACATGTCCAACTTACTACAGCTGCCGTCACCCGCCGCAAACATCCGAGAGCTTCGTTACTTCTACGATCGTCTGGAAACTAACATCCGAGGATTAGAGGCACTTGGAGAGGCACAGGATTCCTACGGTAATCTGTTGATTCCTATTATTTTAGAAAGACTTCCGTCGGAAACCCGCAGAAATCTAGCCCGAGAAAATAAAACCCAAACGTGGACTCTCTCAGATTTGAGGCAAGCAATTTATCGGGAGATCGACATCATGGACGCAGGGAATACACACAAAGACCAAACATACCTGATACCCACTGCATCGTTTCACACTGGGGCACGGAAGGAGACCACCTACAACCGGAAGTCGCCAAAGTTCCAGAGGGAAGTCGAGAAGNGTGGGAGCGCCTCGTCGGAGTTATGAAAACTACCATCAAGAAAGTGCTTGGAAGGGCTTCTGTTGACTTCCAGACACTTCATACAGTGATTACAGAAGTTGAAGCAATCATGAATGACAGACCGATTACGTACGTCACTTCCGGTCGAGATGATCCAGAACCACTCACACCAGCGCATCTACTCCATGGAAGAAGACTGACTGGACTACCATACAGTGACGCTAAAGCCGTTGGTGATAGTTCATTCCCCAACGTTACACGCCGTGATATCACACAACGCGCACTGGCTCACGCGCGTCTTATCGAACAGTACCGTCACCGATGGACTCACGAATATCTGACGTCACTGCGGGAATTCCAGACGAAAGGCGGCAACAACCATCAGACGATACGCTTGGGCGACGTTGTTATCGTGCAGGACGACTTCAAGCCGCGACTTCAGTGGACCTTGGCTGTGGTAGACGAGCTTCTCACCGGAAATGATGGGTTGACGAGAGCCGCGCGCATCCGTACATCAGGTGGAATCACCACCAGACCTATTGTAAAACTATACCCGCTAGAAGTACAATGTGACGACAACTGACTTTTAATTGTGCAATCAAGTGTTAAACTCTTCCCAGTGTTATGGACATTTTACATTTCAAGTGTATCAGTAGATTTAATTATTGTATTTTAATAATCATATTGTTGTTCGTGTTTATTAACATTTCGCGGCCCGGAGAATGTTGGGAATTTGGCGCGACGTCGTTTGACGCCGCCGGCTAACGTCACATATATGTACGTCATTATTATTACTGTTTGATATATATTGTTATGATTCGAAAAGAACGACATTAAAAGTTAAACACAACGCTATTATTATTATCCATTTCAAGTAGACAGTTTCGTAGTAAAACATATACCACGCGTCGTAGAGAAACGGACTACGCTTTGACGTCGTCAGCCCCCAGTGCGTCTTTGTGTATAAGAATCAACTAGTATTGCGTCGGTGCATGAACCGTTGGGATAAGTTCGCATAATTGATGCATATACGCAGTCTGTGAATATTAATAACGAAGAAAAATTATATTGACCTATTTACCGACATATTAACCTTAATTACTTTTTATTGATATTTAAAATGTGTATTTTACCTAAAATTATACTCACAATACATATTTTACTATGTTAAATTTACGACGAATACGCGTTTACACCGTGATAACATTAAGACGCGATTTTTTGTAGAAAGGTTCCCTGCCATTGAAGCTCACCTGAACAAGATGGCAAAACTCTTAACTCAATCTTGAATAAACGTGATCATAACATTTATCAAAGCCAACTTTAAATCAGGTCACGAGTGTCCGAAATTAAGTAATCGAATCTCAGAAAACCCGTCTTACCACATTTATGTTTCAGATTTTAACAAATAAGTGCTCAAATAGCCCAATTTGGTCAAAATGCAAAAACGAGCACAAGAAGGATGGACTCGCTCTGTGGACAACTAATTAAATGTATGCATTATGTTTTGAAGTACATATGTAATTGCATTAGAGATAGTGATTACAGCTCTGTGTTTATTACAAGATAAGCGCCAAGTTTTATTCGACACTTTCTCTATTAAGCTGACAGATACGAGAGAGACTCCTCGACAAGTATCTTATATGTCAAATGCTAGACAATGGTGGCTAGGTCTATGAAGTTGCATGTCGCTCTAAGGTTCTAGACATAATTCAAAGTATACAAAAGTAATACAAATCACTACGAAAAGCTATGGGATTCATTACAAAGATACCCGGTCACTAACTATAAGAGGAGAGCGGGGTGCTCAGCTTAGCTTGCGCCGAGAACAGCACATTCTTCAATATTGGGCACAGTCCCGGCGGATACAATACACTTGTTGGGAATGACACCCTTATAAAGAGACGATTCCTGAAATGCTAAGGAAAGGTAAACTATACCTTGGGGGCATGATATATATTCTACTGGAAAAGGTGGCTCTAAACAAGGCGTAAGTAGCAGGCCATATACCCTCTCAAAACCCTATCAGAACAATTTCTGATCCTTTTGTGGAAATATCGTTAGCGGTGAAATTTCAAACAAAATGGGCATGGCCCTAAGGCTCAAACGTCTTCGTTGTCGTCGTCATCATCATCATCATTATAATCAACATCATCATCACCACTATTATAAATATCATAATTATCATCACCAAAAACAATTTCAACACCACGCTATTATAATATCTTCATCATAATCACACAGAAGCGACTACAACCTATGTCGGAGCAAGCGCAGTGAAGATTGGACAAAGATGTTATTGCAAGAGAGTAAACCCAGTGTATACACTGTTACGACCAAGTTTCAGGAAGATTGGTTTAAAAATGTGAATTTTGATAGTTGTCAAGGTTTTTTCTTCAATTTAACCTGGTGACCATGTTTTCTTATTCACATAACCCCGTGTCAAACTTGGCCGAAATAACATTCATGATTATGACAAATGTTTTGAAGAAGTTTCACGCAGATTGGACAATAAATGTGGCCAAAAACAGTATTAACAAGGTTTTATCTATAGCCATATATGGTAAACCGCCACACCCCTGGCGGCCATGTTTTTCAATGAACCAGAGCCATCGTCGAATTTGACCGAGATATCATTTTAACAAATGCTCTTACCAAGTTTCATAACCATTATGACTATAAATGTGACTTCGAGAGTGTTAACAAGGTTTCAATAAAGCCACATTTGAAAACCTGCCACACCACCATGGCGGATACGTTTTTTAACAGACCGCGTCCATGTTCGTACTCGGTTGAGATACCATAAGAACAAATGTTTTGACAAAGTTTAATGCATTTGCTTTAAATTGACATGGTGACCAAGTTATGACCATACGTGACCCAATATCAAACTTGGCCGAGATAACATTGGAACAATATGTAAAAATGTCAAACTTCATTCAGATTCGCAAAACGTAGCCATACAATTACTGCAACGTGTTGAATTTCAAGCTCGACAGTCGGTTGCTACAATTTGGTAAAGCGCAAATATTATATGCGCTACGCTAGTTTAACAAATGCTGTTCAGATTGTAGATGCACGTTCAGCCATTCTACAATCTGAAAACACACTAGCACTGCAATAAAATATCGCTGAAGTTGTAAATCACAAGTCAAGGTGATTTTAAATATTTTTCGCTTTCTAATTTCGCAATGTTATGCATAAGAATACCAGATCTGTGTATATAAGGAAAATATTAGGCCTATACAAAACAAAAAAGAGAACAATAATGATTTGTCGTTTGCATTCGACTATTACAAAAGCCACACGCTATTTTATTGCGGACATTTATTGCGGTATTCAAATTATATTTCTGCTGTGTGCATTATTACTGCATATTTAGTTATGTGCGTATAAACTGATAAATAAAATAACTCAGCATTTTCAAGGTGATACATAGAGAAATATGATTGGTGACTTTTGATACCATGTGATATTTGAGGAGTCTAATTTGGCTTATAGATATGCGCGACTGGCCATTTAACGATGCCAATAAACATTGCATTTATGAAGAATCGAGTGATTCAAACTTAAATTTCGCAAAGCTAAGGAAGATATTATTATTAACAAAACATATCAGGTATAGACGGCGTTTGCGGCAAAGCTTTGTTTAAACGAACAACTATCATAAGCGCACTTTCGCGAATGTCTTAAAGATTCATTTCAAAACTTAGTTATAAAAAATATTGATAAACAAATAACATTTCAACGTAAACATAGTTTTGTTTTTTGGCAAAAGGCATTGTTTCTGGATACGTACTTTAATGACTAGTTCGCAGTTCTTTACATGAGATTGATAAGTATAGAGTAATCAAAGTTTACATTGTTATTATTAGAAACACAGCCACGTCAAATAATTGTATCAACATGTGTTTTTTCGTTCAAATGTAGGGTAAAAACTTGATGCAATTCGATACAATATATTTAAGAAATTATTCGTGTACGTTATAGTTTGTTGTTTAATAATCCACGGCCGGAAGTTTGGATGCGTAAATATAAAATCACGAGTGCGAAGCACGAGTGATTTGAAACCACGCATCTAAACTTCCGGCCGTGGGTTAGACAACAAACTATAACGTACACGAATTATTTCGATTCTAACACGGTTTTTACTTACGATTTATACATTGTATCTTATTTATCTTGTGTACTATTTTATGTGAAGTTCCGCCCTTAAAACTAACTTTCGGCTGTTCTGTCGAGCAGATCTCCGCCCTCAATAACAGTCTAACTGGATGGAAAAAAGTGTCATTTCTCCCGTTTGCTTTAATAAGAACAACAACAACTTGTGTTAACTTACATGTTTACATTGTACACTTTTAATAAACGCAAGAGTGTTACATCTACAACGATAAAAACACTGTATATGTTACAATAAATTGGAATAAAGTAACGATACTTACAGAACAAATTACGCTGGTAGAAAATGTATCGACATGTTTTGTTTACTTACAGCGCGTGAGTTCAGTGTATAAGCTCCGCCCATAATTATTGCAGAATAAACCATAGACGATTTTCTTCTTTGTTTATATAAAATTTGGCACGTGCCGTGTTAGAATACTTGATACATTCGAATTATTTCAATATTTTGTGAATTACATTCACACTTTTGTTTTTGTTCCTATTTTTTTGGCATTTTTTAAACAACCAGTTGGTGGAACTGTTAAGCAGATAATAAACTTTGGCCTTATTGCATTGATGTACGTTTTTTATTTGAAGGCATTTGACTCCGATGGTTTATTGGTATCCGCAGTTAAATCTTCACAAAACTTTAATTACAATATGTACACCTATATAATGGGACACCACAGAGTTGCTTTTCGTATTAGTTTCGATCAATTGAATTTCATGACCGAAACCGAAACCAAAATGAACAGGTAGTTTAAGTACACCATAAACATCATGTTTACGACAGTTTTATTATATTTGCAACTAGTGAGTATCAATAAATAATCGGTGGCATTTATCAAGAGAGAATATTTGGGTTGTCACAAAGTGAAATGCTCGACATATAAAGTACATAAGCAACTACGGCGCCTGAGTTAAACATGACGCTATTCATGCGCAATTACTGACAGTATATCGCACCGCAATGAATGCGTGTTAAAGAAGAAGGCATATTAATTTCCAATGCTCAAAACTTATTTTCAAACCATAAAACGTCCATGCACGTTTAATGGACGCATATTTTTTTTTTTTAATCTGTATGTATTGGCCTTTAATATTTAGAACCCACATCAACGACAGAAAAGAGAAAGAAAACACGCAATACCGATAAATAAATAACTTTAATATTTTTTTTCTAATTGACTTCTTAGTAATTGTTTCACCTTCTTCCTGCCTCAAAATTTATCTAACGCTTTGTTCAGAATTATGCAAAACTACAAGGAATCTAGAAATTAGAATCTGGGAGTGCGTTTCACTAAGATGCGTACGCAAATAGTTTCCGTAAATATTTGCGTACGCAAATGTTGTTCTCAAAAACGCGTTTTACTAAACAGCGTAAATTAACGCTGTGCGTAAATTCTGACGTACATTTACGTCACATATGTACTTCGCGTAAATCAGAAAAATTGGCGTAAATTCGGAAGTGTCATGGCTGCCGTTGCTGAAGCGTTCGCAGTACGCGAGATTCGTCCTAGAATATTCCGAGCACGAATCGACACCTTAAGCTTTCTGAGCGGAAAGGAAATCGTTGAAAGGTATCGTCTGTCGCCGGAGGGTATTATTTACCTCGAGGAGTTAATTCGTGCTGACTGCGAGCCTTTGAGTGACAGAAGTCACTCACTGAACGTCAGAACAAAGGTCGGTGTACGTTGTTTGTTTGTCTTTTCGAACATGAATACCATATTATATATTATAATCATTTTTTTGTGCAATTTAGTGCCACATAACNCATATTATATATTATAATCCTTTTTTGTGCAATTTAGTGCCACATAACCGACACCTGTTTTCGTTGTTATTTCCCTTGAATACACGGACGCCATATTGTTGTGAACGAAAAGCTGATGTGGTATCTCCACAATTTAGTTTGGAATTTTATTCTTGTTTGTTTCCCTATCTAAAAAATATAAGTCTTAACATTATATACTGTAGAACATGCACGAACTGGATTGATTCATCTGCCTCTTATGGTATGTGTTTATAGAACTTCAGTTGAAATTGATTTTGAAGAGTAACTGATTTTGACAGTGACATTTTTTGTGTGTTATTTATTAATATTATTTACAAACAAACTTGTGTTTGTGTAGTCCCATTTTATAGTTATTTCTGAACAAACGTGGATAAACTATTGTTCAGGAAATTTAATAAAGGTTATATATCATATAAGTCATTTTGATAGACAAATTTTATAAATATTATTTATGGAATTGCATGGGTCTCTTTTTCAGCTCCTAGTTACACTACGTTACCTTGCAAAAGGTGATTTTTTTAGTGAGGTGGGAGATCTCCATGGAGTTAGCAGGAGCTCTGTGTGCCGGTGCATTCAACAGGTATGTCTAAAGATAACTTAATTGTGAAAACATTCTCCTAAATTAATTTAACAATTTTCAATTTAAAGCTGTTTTATTCTTCTGAGGTTGAAACGCATCATTGCTAAAACGAAATTAGCTTAAGTATGCCACTAACCTGGCTGACATATTCCAACCTGCAGCGATATAATGGTTAATGAACGTTTTGCTGATAAAAAATGATTTTATGGGGTTTGTACGCTTAAGCCAAAAATGGTTCATGTATACTAATGCACCTCAATTTATGCACATATTATGTCCGTTTCCAGCATCTTATTTGCATAAACACCAAAGCTTTATTAATAAATTAGATGCCCAAATTCAAACATTCATGAAGCGACTATTAATTACTGCTATTTACTATTGTGTATACCGATATATGTTCCAATGAATTAATTGAAAAAAAAGGTATTATTTGCATATATGAATAACATAAGCACATTCTTTGTGGAGGCCATCTTCTTCATCAAAAAATAAAAACCAGTCGCTTGTATTATTTAAGATTATAATATGAGACATTCTATAACTTTCAGGTTATAAGTGCCATTAACCGAAACCTGAACAACATCACCTTCCCAACATCTTTGCATGACCTTGCTGCAACAAAACAGAAGTTCCATCGTGTAGCAGGAATCCCGAATGTTATAGGAGCTGTGGATGGAACACTGATCCCAATTCAAGCTCCATCTGAAAATCCTCAGACGTATGTGTGCCGAAAAGGATACCATGCTGTAAACATTCAAGCTGTTGTGGATAGCAGCTTAAGGTTTGTTTATTTTGTTATACCCCATGGGTAGGGAGAGGGGGGCTATATGTGTTGTTTTCTAAGCATAATGCTTGTGCGTAAATTGTCATCCCTGATTAGCCTGTGCAGTTTGCACAGGCTAATCAGGGACGACAATTTACGCTTTTATGGAATTTTTTGTTTAAATGATGTAAGAGACATATAATCTTAGCGAAAATCTAGTTTAGGCGGAAAGTGTCGTCCCTGATGAGCCTGTGGGGACTGCACAGGCTTATCTGGGCTGACACTTTACGCACATGCATTATGCCCAGTTTTCTCAGAACGCGACAAATATGGCAGTCACTCTGTCATGGTAAAGAATTACATCGATATCTCCAAGGTGGAGGTCACACTTTGTACTAATTCCTTAGAAATGCCATTAATTAGCTTCTCTTTTTTTGTGAAGACAACATGCAAAATATTCTGTTTTAATGTGTCATGTGGAGGTATTCATCACGTCTGTGACAAAGCTCTAGTTTTGTTTTGTTCCCTTAGAACCAGTTTCAATAACCACATAGATGTTTGTATGTAAATAAAATTACATTACTAGTTGTATAAACCTTTTTCATATAGTTATAATAATTATGTCTTTCATTTTTTTGTTATAAATAATCAACAATAAAGTACATCATTAACTTAAGGGGCATATTGACAGTATTAACCTATATAAATGCAAACATTAAGTATAGCACAAAGTCCAATTTTTACTAATATAAGAAAATGAGGAACAATACTTTATTGATGAAATAATTATTACAATAACTTAAAACGCCTAAAAAATATTATTGCCAACACGATTCGAACTCTAGCTCAACGTAACTTCTAATTTTCAATGAATATTTTGTACACTGAAGTATTGTTATAAGTCCATTTTAGTCTGTTAGCATGCGGATTGAAATGCACTTTTAAGCATTTGATACATTGTCATAAATATGCACAGGTTTACCAATGTCAATGCAAAGTGGCCTGGATCCACACATGATGCCACAGTATTTGATAACTCTGCACTGAAGGACCACCTTGCTACCAACAAGCCAGGATGGCTATTGGGAGATTCAGGTTATCCATTAAGAGAATACCTGATAACACCCAAGGTATTTTCTTGGATTGTAGGTTTTTGTTATCTTCTTGTTGTATTAAAGGGGCATACTGACGGCTTATGCTCTACAATATAATCAACAATAAAATTATCTTCTGATCAGTAATTGAAATTAATGGAATTTGTCAGTACAGAGCTATTTTCTCAGCAATTATTGCATGGAATGTAATTTAACTAAAATAAATGTGAATCATCATAATGCGGTGGTGCATTACATAAATTTTGTAGGGCTCGACTTCGTATTTCAAGAGTACTGTCCCCTTAATTGATTGAAATTGAGTATTTTTTTCCGCCATGAGCTATTTTTAAATAACTATTGAACGAAAGGTCATGAAATTTAAAATAAATGTTCACTTTTGTGGCATATTATGGTGCTAAATATAGATTTTTGAAGTTCAGTTCTAGAGTAATGGACCTTTAAATGACTGAAATTAAGCGATATTATTTCCTTCACGAACATTTTTTTTTAATTCTTGATTCGAAACAAGGGAAGGTTGACAAGCTAAAGATTTAAATACAGTCCTTACAATATTTCTTATTTGATAACAATAGTTATTGGCATGTAAAACGGTTTCCCATTTTTATGTTTTAAGACCAGACAACGATATTCACCTTCCCTTGTTTCGAATCAAGAATTTAAAAAAAAATGTTCGTGAAGGAAATAATATCGTTGCCTGGTCTTAAAACATAACAATGGGAAACCGTTTTACACGAAAGGCCCCTTAAATATTCAAAATATAATTGAATGTAAACGACGTGGTTGTATTCGCAGCCTTATTAGCCCGGACAAGAAGGTGTGATGAATATGCGGGTGGACATAAGACAACCTATGCTCCCCCGAAATTGTTATCGTTAAATTCATTTTTTATTCAACAAGCGTTATATATTTTGATGTATAAGAACTTAAACGGTGATACGTGACTAAGTTTGGTGTTGATGTGTTTTATAACGATTTATACGCAAAAGCAAAATGCATCAAACCATATTTTTCATTGTATCCTTATTTGTACAACATTTAAGTGCTGTTTCTATTCATTGATTATTTGCACATTCAAAATTAACCGTATTTAAACGACTGGCTACATATGTTCCCTAAGATCGTTGGATTAAGATTCAACAAGTACTCAATAAACCGTATCATTTCGTGGCTCGGTATCGGTTTTATAACAGTACAAATATATAACATGTAGTTTAGATTTATATACCTAATAAATTGATACGCACTTTGAGATCAAAATCACTTATGCAAACGTATGTAAATATGTGCTCATCATCAAGTGTTACTGTAGTATAAATCTAATTTAGATCGATGGCATGGGAAGACTTTTTAAACATACTGGGGTCCGTTTCCTGGGTAGAGCCAGTACTTGGTGTCCGAGATCCTGAAATTGCTCCCTGAGGGAGATCGAAACCAGTACCTACAGATCGAAAGGCGGACACCATAAATATAACACCGTTTAGATCTCTTAAATTCAATCTCTGATCATGACAATCAAGTGTCCGGATTTCAAGTGAAAACATAACTCTTCGTCTGGATCAAATAACACAAATATTGGAAAATAACATTTATTTAAAGTCAATGCACACCAAGCCGTATTGATATGGTTAACGGTACCATTTAAGGCTCATCTTAGTAACTAAACAAACATTCATGCTATTTCTACATAACAAACTTACTTACTTTAACGTCAGACAAATACGAACATTTAACATTTTTAACAGTAACGAAAACATATCTTAAATTTGATTTGTTTAAATATAAGCAACATAAAATTACCCTACACAATTGAATCATATTGATTAAAACGAGATACATACCATTTGATAATGCCCGTATAAATACGCTATAACAAATAACAACTTACTTGAAAATATTTGTACAGAACACGGACTGTATGCTGACGCGTGCGTTCCGCTGTCGACCGCCCAAAGAGTGAACGAGCAGATGTATTAGTTTAAGTATTCGTGTTTAACCCAAGTGGGCACCCACTCGCAATACATCGACTATCTCCGGATTCTTTCGTAGGGTATATTATGCAATAAATCGTTAACTGAGTGGGTCGGCAATATATTACAAAACTGAGTAGCCTGGTACCTGGCTCTTACTAAGATTGTACGGCTGGCATAAATTACAAAAGGTCGGATGTTATGGTTTATTTGCAGTATTTTGACAAAACAGGAGTTCAAACAATAGATCCTTAATAAGGAAGACTACGTGTTTCAACAGTAGACTCTTAATAAGACAGACGGTGTGTTATATTTGTATTTAACAAACAATGCATGTCAACAAAAGATACTAGTAGTAAACAAGTATCTTATATTTTCATATGTGCTGTCATATTACGATCTGAATAATATCTGCACATTTAGCACTTTAAAAGAAAGTTGATGATCTAATTAATCCAATTAAAATTACGACTATATTTGCGGTTGGTGGGTTCACTTTCGATTTAACAATATCAGATGTGTAGGTAACTCATGTTAGATTAAGTAAAAATATAATATTTGAACCTTGTAGATTATGTAGCCATACCGCCATAGTTAAATCAAAGCGCTGTAGGCATTTCATATTTTCGCTATCGTGTATACAGAGGGCATTGCAGTAGCGCTCTTTCGTGTTCACCAAACGTCGGTTCTCAATGCCGTAATTTCATACTTATCTTTTGAATTTGTAAATGCGTTATAGAAGTAAAAGAACGTACTATTAATTACGTATTAAGAATGGATTTTACATAAAGACATAATCATTTGAAGAATGGCGAGAAAAAATCGATAAATCTTTAGATCAGATTTTAAGAAAATTATATCATCTCATTGTCGTTTCTCTCAAAGTCATATGCTATTATTACTGTGGTTATAATTAATGTAGGTTTGTACTCTATGCGTTTGATAATATTTATACTTGTCTCGATAGTTCATGAGTTTCACATTCAAATGCGTAGCAAATCAATACCTAATTTACACATGTGTGACGTTCCATCTATTAAGTAGCTTTAAGTCAAGTAAAGATATAGAGGTCTTTACAGTAACATGTGATACCCCTTAATTCGGTTCCCTTGGTTGGTCATTCTCACAGCCAGTACGAAAAGATGTAATTTCTGTATATACGTACGTTGTCATGTACTTATGTGTTTTAGTTTACGATGTGTGTGATATGTAAAGCCTTAATGTCTGTCGTACTCAACTCAATATCCTGACCATTATCTGTTTTAGTTAAATAAAAATAACCGCCTTGCAAAACAACAATAAAAGAGTGAAAGATATTTTGAAAATAATACTTTTTATTATATTGAAGCGGAAGTGTTTTTTTTTCATCAAATGCATTACCTTTTCATTGTCCACTAAAAGCATCATCTTATATAAATCAAACACGTGATCATCTTACAAAACAAAACAAATGTATATATTTTATGGATAAAGACCATATTTTCTTACATCAATGGCGAAATTCAGTTTTCTATAATCAAATCAAGAAATGTGCATGCACGAATCGAACTCATAAAACGCTGCATATATATACACAGCGAAGTACTTGTTGAGCTTTCAAATTATCCCGTTAGTGCAGTGGTTGGTACACGCACTTCTTCCTAGGCGACCAGGGGGCTATCCTAGCTCCCGGCGCATGCGAGCATAGTATTGCTCTTACAATACCGGACAGGCTTTCTTTGGGGTAATCCGGTTTCCCTACAGCACAAGACCATACTGAAATGAAACATTTCTCAGTACAAACTGAAAAACTGGTAATTGAATATATTATTCAACATTTTTTCCAAATTTCTTAAGCTTTGTAAGTAAATGAGGTATGTGTATGCGACACACTCCTGGTCCTCAATAGTGCAGCCTCCGGTCCAGAAGGACCTAAACAATTCGAAATACATGTACCCAGATTTTGTGTTTTCTTGTCCTTATTTTGTATGAATATTGAATAGTTATGAAAACAGTTACAATAATAGTAAAACGTTTGATGACAGTATTATAAAATTGTTATCAATAATTTATACATTGATCGTTTCAGAATAAAATTATCTTATACATTTTTCTATTCCATTTTATAAATACCCCAGGAAATGTAGGCTGGCATACGAAAATGATTAGAAGGCAGACATTTTCCAAGGGTTTAATCGAGGCCCATTGTCAACATAATTTTCGAGCATCTTAAATCCTTAACATGTGGAGTAAATGAATAACCCGTC
>VMBQ01010127.1:0-28773 GCA_007657795.1 Dreissena rostriformis | reverse complement strand
GCATGGCGGAATACCCCGAGTCCGAACACTGGAGGTGCTATTTCGGCTACAGAATGTACAAATCCTTGAAAAGTAAGTTAAATATTAAACATTGCTTCGTGTGTAATAATATGAGGTTCATTCTGGGAAAACTGGGCTTAATGCAGTCCGCACATGCTTATCAAGGACGACACGTTCCGATTTTATTGTATTTTTCGTTAAAAGGAAGACTCTTCTTAACGAAAATCCAGTGAAGATGGAAAGAGTTCTCCCTAATTAGCCTGTGCGGACTGCACAGTCTAAACTGGATTGACACTTTACGCATATGCATTAAACGCCCTTTTCATTGAGCGAGGTTAATTTATATTCAAAATAGCATTCAGTGTTTGGAAAGGTTAAATTTAAACTTGCTAGAATTTGGCAATACTTGTTTTATGTTCACAGAACATCAATGAGCTTCGTGTAACTTCAGAACAGTGTACGGGAAAACAACGAAGAAACTTTAAGAAATTGTAGAAGAAAAGAATATAGTATAACTTATTTTAATCTAGATACTAGTATACGTTATTTGGAGCGAAATTACAGAACGTGTTAGGACACACTATATTGTAACTCCCTCGTCCCTTGCTACCTATTTGGACTCGTGAACACGAAAATATACAGATTCACTTATTACCCAATCTCGGAATTCACCGGGCAATCAAAACAAGAATTATATTAATTCACTGGTGTGGACTGTCCGTAAATTACAACTCTATGTCCGATGTCATAAATTGTGGTGTAAACGTACTTGTTTGCACGAGGCGTGAAAATGGCAGTTGGTCTGAACCGGAATGCGCGACAGCTTTATTGTAATGTTGTATGTTAAAAAAACAACAGCAATGCCGAGTACTGGGTATTTGGCGCCTTTCGGTCTTAGAGAGCTGTCATCCGGGTGTATAAAACAGCAATTGGTTTCTATGTGTGTTCACTATTTAGTGACGTCACCATATCTGTATACAGATTTTAGCCTCGCTCTGTGAAAAGGGGTTTAATG
Organism: Dreissena rostriformis; assembly: GCA_007657795.1. Classification (NCBI taxonomy): domain Eukaryota; kingdom Metazoa; phylum Mollusca; class Bivalvia; order Myida; family Dreissenidae; genus Dreissena; species Dreissena rostriformis. The sequence goes on along the minus strand of VMBQ01010127.1, from coordinate 27,758 downwards.
CATGTGCGTAAAGTGTCGTCCCAGATTAGCCTGTGCAGTCCGCACAGGCTGTTCAGGGAAGACACTTTCCGCTTGTATTGGTGTTTTCGTCTAAAGGAAGACTCTTCTTAAGGAAAATGCCGTTTTGGCGGAAAGTGCCGTCCCTGATTAGCGTGTGCGGACTGCAAAGGCTAATCTGGGGGTGGGGGGGGGCCCTTTACGCACATACATTTTACCCCGTTTTCTCAGAGCCCGACTTATTTGGAATTGCTCAGAGTACGGTTCGGAATGCTCAAACGCATACGAAAGTAGGGGAGATAACCTCGATAAAGAACATGATTGCATTACGCAAGTAGTATCCCTTTAACTTATTAAATGTGTCATTTCAGACATAACAACTACATAATAGTATNAAAAAAAGATAGGTCATGCGTTTTGCAAGAAAGAACTCGACGCGAATCAGCGGTCACTGTTTTAGGGCCATCTATTTACCGGCTTCGTACCAGTGGATGAGGGTTTCCCGCCATCTGTCAAAGTCTCATGTAGTCTCTAACATTCAAGCAAAAGAGTGAATTTCTGTTAAACATAACTGTTTTCCATACCACATGCACAAAGAAACATTCTAAAATAAAGTCATGGCAAGTGCCCCTGCAGAGAATTGTGTCTTCTTATAAATGATGTTCATGTTTTTAGAGAGTATAGCATTGCACTCCAAAAAGATGCAGTATATTGTATCCGGAATGCTCAAACACATACGAAAGTAGGGGAGATAACCTCGATAAAGAACATGATTGCATTACGCAAGTAGTATCCCTTTAACTTATTAAATGTGTCATTTCAGACATAACAACTACATTATAGTATATGTATACATAAATAAACTTTAAATACTCAGTGTAAACAAAATATGCACACAAGCAATACATAACATTTGATCGTTCAGGCACACGGTCCTTATTCAAACTTTAGCGAAAATAATAACATTATACGTGTCTGAATAAATCAAAGATAGTTCAAATCAAAGACGAATGTTATTTCGACAGTTAAAGTTCAAATTCGCAACAAGACTTCGAATACTTACATGTAAGCAATGAGTTAAGTAAAAGGTTAATCCACGTGGCGGTATCCTACACATGTGAATGATAAACGTTTTCCTAAGTGATATGTTTACGTTAAACATTTAAAACAAAGTATATCATGGGAAATCAATGTATAATATGTAAATAAAATATCCTCAATGCTCAGAAAACAGTGATTGTCATAAGAAACCAACGTATACCAAGAGAAAAAACATATACATAGGTAGTGCACGTATTGGACAGAATAAAAGGTATACATTGTCATAAAATTATCCGTAATTTAGTATTGAACAGGAAGTGATTATACCACGTGAATTAAGAATTGATTAAGAAATACGCTTATATAAGATTTGCAAAAGTCGTAAGACCTCAAACAAAGTCAGTTTCACTGTATGTTAATACCAGCACACTGTTCTTCGTTGTTGATAAACACTGCTCTTCAAAAATTTAATATTTAACATGTTTGATCAACACTCCAAACTATGATATTGAATAGTGCGAAAACGAAAAACTATGAAAATAATAGAATAACTAGAGCACTAGGGCAAGTGTTGAATATAGAGAAGGAAATCATGTCCGTGGCTCCGCTCCTACTGTTTTAAGCATCACAAGTTACACTAATCTTAAATCAACACTAACCAATTAAACTTATCTTAAAACAACACTTACCAATTAAACTTATCTTCATTCAGTACTAACCAAGTATTCTTCATGTACCTTCTTTTGCAGCGCCCCTGTACGTGATCCAGCACCTGTTTGACGAGGCACAGATCCTCGTGGACAACGTGTTCGAGCAGACCCAGATCCGCGGCGACACCTCGGCTGCCATGGTGACCAGGTCGCAGTGGCAGTACCTCCATAAACTGGGTCAGGAGGTCAGGCGGACGCTGGAGAACGTCACGTGAGTGTCCGCACTCTAAAGTGCTAGTTGAGTCTCGGATTTTAAATAAAAAAACAACTTAATGTATAAAAAAGGCACCACCATCCCTGTTGCTGTTAGCGGAGTTTTAAAAGTGAAAAAGCTATGGTTTCCGTTTTGCGACCGGGATGTCTCAGATTGGATCTTCATTCAGGGAACATTCATAAGATCTATCAGGACAGTGGTTCTTGACAGGAAACTGATTCGGGAGTTTATCTTTAATCACAGGACTTTCATATTTAAATAAATGATTTTAAACCATTGCCATTACAACCACAACTAAGCCAAACTGACCCTATGACCCGTCTATTACAGTGCGGTGTTCGCGCCCGCGTGCCTCTCGCACGAGGTCCTCATGCGCATGGACTGGTTCAACGTGAGCATTAACAACATCAAACTGGGCCAGTCCATTTACTGCTGGGAGAACAGCTACAAATACGACAAATGCATCAAAAGCACTACCTCTGTCAAGTGAGTATATTCCCATTATGTGAATAATGTACATTTGTATATCGATGTACAATGTTATATTCTTTCTGTTCTGTATGGCGATAGGTGTTATCGGATCTCAACAACTTCGCAAAAATTCCATTTTGTCCACAGGTAAAAACAATAATGACCAAATGTATCTACCGATGATCGTCATTTAAACGGTTAATATAGTATATTATTTTAAAGGTTTTTAATGTGTCAACTTTTGGTGTGGCCACACATTACTGTTTTATTTTTAACCCAAAACCTAGCCCGGAGCAAGTAAAGCATAGATTGTTATACAAATTCCTTTTTTCGACTTTCAGTTCCATCGTGCCTTTGAACTTCATCGTACAAGGCGATTCACCAAAGAATAACGTTACCAAGCAACGGAGCAATAAGAACAACAAACACAAGAAGAGGCTGAAGAAACTGGAGAAGATACGACGGAGACAGGAGCGAAAAGATCGCAAGAAAGACAACAGGGCGCATAAGTATAAAAAACGGCGGGATAAAAGCAAGAAAAGAGGTACACGTGTGTGTGTGTTATGGCGGGGGGGGGAGTGTCTTGAGTGTACTTGTCTTTGGTTTCTGTTAGGCTTACGACTAACACCACTAGAGAGCTAAATATGTAACACGCGTTTTCATTAATTATGTAAGTTTTCAACACGGGGTTGCATTTTATATGTAAGAATATCGGTTGAAGTAAGGTCAAGTCGACATGATGTTTCAATCAACAAATTTAAAGAAGTACAGATTAGTCTCAATATAAATCTAAGACATCCGATTATATTAACCCGTAGGCAGAAATTTACAGCCACGCATATTCTCTGTTTGTCTGATGGTTAACATATATATAATCGATAGTAGTATGCAGTCATGTGCGTTTTTTTACCATTACACATATATACTCTTGATTGGTAAACACAGTCACTGATTGACAGTTATCTGCTGGTGAGCTGTCAAAAGTGGTCCACGTTTTAGGTTTATATTGTAGTATAATAAGCATTTAAACACTGCATGCCATTGTGTATTTATAATATGGCGAGGAACAATAAGAAGATATCTACAGTATTCATTATTTTGTTGTTAAACGGAGTTGATATATTTGCGAATGTGTTCAAAACGACTACAGAATTGTAAAGAAAAACAAATCGCAACATCTACAATACGCCTTTACGGATACAACGTTATTTGACAAGCCTTGTAATTGCTAGTAAGTATTATTTTAATGCCAATGTTGTACCTTTTTAGAACAAAGTCGGACGAGACGACACAAATATCCCACTGGAAGTTGCTTTCATCATTTGATCGACTCCTGTCCTCTCCCACAATGCAACGCGTCATGTCCTAAATATAGAAATCGGTACACGGATGACGAGATGGACTTTCTACGCATGTTCATTCGTTACGGCATAGACCGGAAGGAAATAGCCGAGTTGATCGGGCAAGATGTGTCTGTAGTGGAAAATATGGACGACAATACATTGACTCGACTGATTTTAAAATTTGTGGACAGAGGGTCGTGACGAAACTGATGACGTCTTTGTTCGGATGACACGCGTATGAATACACATTTGCTGTGATTTTAATGATTATAAATACACGGTGAACACTGTACACATATTGAACTCAAATAGTACCGAGCTCGTGTATGTAGTCCGTGTAGCATTACGTGTTGCGCGGAAAACATTATCATAATCAAGGGTTGAGTTTTGAGTTGACGAACTTTGTGTATACGCATTTAGACTCAGTAATGAGAAAATTGTTGGAGACAAGTTGTGCTTTTTATTGCGTCCACATTTTGGAGTTAATTACCTCGTTTACAAACAATCGAGATATTCTTGCGTTATTATCACGAACGTGCATAATTTATTGTGTACATATGTTCATTTTGTTGATTATCAACTGAACTATTATTTTCCATGGAAATTCCATATTTCAAATATATATGAAGCAGCATTAGGTTTAAATTTGAACATTTAACAAGGGTAATTTATATTAATTGATTTTGTTGTTGATTTTTTTTGTAGAATTTTAGATGTATTTGGCAATTCTCATACATAGTTTTTTTTATTTGTTTTGTATGATTTATATTTGATAAAGCCTTTTATTTTATGTCAACAATGCAGTACTCTTACTTGACATTTTAATGAGATTGTTGTTATGTTTTATTTTTATGTCTAAGTTAAAACCAAAGATATATGAGGGAAAACTTACTAATAGCACAGTGTAACCGTTCCTCCAATCAGAGAAAAAAATGTTTAATTTTTGTTCAGGGCAATTTGTATTTGATTTTACATGAATATTATAGCGCATGTATTATCACAATCCACACAACACAATGTTTACCATTTGTTCTTATACGATACTCAATGACCGTCTTATAAACACAGAAGAATATTGTAAAACGACTTATTAACAACGCAAACAGAGGTCCGAAATTGAGAACAGCATAGCCAAATATAATATCTAAATTACACGAAATATATGAGCCCCGTTTTGGAAAACTGGGATTAATGCATGTGCGTAAAAGTCCCTCACAGATTAGCTTGTGCAGTTCGCACAGGCTTATCAGGGACGACCATTTCCGCTTTTATAGAATGTTTCGTTTAAAGGAAGTCTCTTCTAAACGAAACTCCAGTTTAGGCTGAAAATGCCCCAGAACCAGGCTGATATATCAACTGATGTTAGAATCAAACAAATTAATTTATTATTGTTAATTATTCGTCAATCACTACTCTTTCGTTCTGAGACGTGGTTATTACAAAACTTGTGTTAAATTCATACGCAATTTACAAGTATTGCTGATGTTAAAAGGCGAAGGTTCTATTTAAGCAATAATTTTCAATTTATTGTCGTTTATCGGTCAATAAGCAACGATTTGGAGTTCTGATGCGTTTGAATTAAACACGATTTTTGTAATTTATTGGGATCAATCAAATCTCATTAAAGATATACAGATGTATATAAAGTTACAATTCAGTAACGTGTTAACCTTTGCATGATTTTACATTATATGCATCGGTATGAACATAATGCATAAGTAAAGTACACAAAAGACAATGAGTCCAAATTGGTAAAACATATATGGATACTAAATTTACAACAGAAATTACATAACATTAAATATGTGTTTAAACAGCGTAGAACATATTAATTACGTACTTTACCTGCAGTTGTATCTGAAAGCAAACTAACCTATTTTACGTTAAAAAGTCAATTTACGATCTGTTTAAAAAATAGCGTTTATTTTGATATTATTGACGTTCGATGGTCACTTTAACAGAAGTAAATTTGTTATTTTATTTTAAAAGATGTATACCAATATATAATATAAAACTTTAATTAATGTAACCACTTCATGAATAAGAAAACAAAAACGTATCCCATTCACATTTTAGAGTATAAATAAGTATATTGATGTGATCGTATTGTCTTAATCTTATGGTATTGCCGGCATTTTATATAAATTCATTTTTTCTGTCTGCCATGTATATTATAATGGAACGTTTTAATTTAAACCTCTTTTACTGATAGACACAACCAATGTAAATTTGGCACTTGACAACGTTCACCACTGAAAAGTTATAAATCAGAATACTTGCTATAAATGCAATGTTAATGCAAATGCAACATAATAAAATGTTTTAATTAACGTTTACAGTATGTTCATTTTTTTTTGGCAAAAAGAACATCGTTATGTTTGTTTACTTATTTCTAAGCAAACACATTATACAATCCAATGATTACTTTATACGGATAACACATTTGACAAAGAATTTGGACATAAAAACATGTACAGGTAAAAAATGTTACAATATTTGCATCTTCAACAAAAAGGAAAATCTACATGTAACCTCCATACCAAAGTTGTTTACGGGTATTTTGTCATGTATTTTATGTACATACATCTTTTTGAAAACACAATAAAAGACAAGTTCAACAGCAGTCTCTGTGTTATTGTTTTGTCCAGGAGATCTTATTTAGTAAGTGTCTGATGAAGTGTTTTGCTTAGAAGCAGTCAATGTAGTTCAAAATCACTCCGCTTTGTCGTAAATCCCATGCCCACATTCGGACTCTATGACCTTGACATTTGACCTTGGGCCACATGCNAATAACCAATTAAACTTATCTTAAAACAACACTTACCAATTAAACTTATCTTCATTCAGTACTAACCAAGTATTCTTCATGTACCTTCTTTTGCAGCGCCCCTGTACGTGATCCAGCACCTGTTTGACGAGGCACAGATCCTCGTGGACAACGTGTTCGAGCAGACCCAGATCCGCGGCGACACCTCGGCTGCCATGGTGACCAGGTCGCAGTGGCAGTACCTCCATAAACTGGGTCAGGAGGTCAGGCGGACGCTGGAGAACGTCACGTGAGTGTCCGCACTCTAAAGTGCTAGTTGAGTCTCGGATTTTAAATAAAAAAACAACTTAATGTATAAAAAAGGCACCACCATCCCTGTTGCTGTTAGCGGAGTTTTAAAAGTGAAAAAGCTATGGTTTCCGTTTTGCGACCGGGATGTCTCAGATTGGATCGTCATTCAGGGAACATTCATAAGATCTATCAGGACAGTGGTTCTTGACAGGAAACTGACTCGGGAGTTTATCTTTAATCACAGGACTTTCATATTTAAATAAATGATTTTAAACCATTGCCATTACAAACACAACTAAGCCAAACTGACCCTATGACCCGTCTATTACAGTGCGGTGTTCGCGCCCGCGTGCCTCTCGCACGAGGTTCTCATGCGCATGGACTGGTTCAACGTGAGCATTAACAACATCAAACTGGGCCAGTCCATTTACTGCTGGGAGAACAGCTACAAATACGACAAATGCATCAAAAGCACTACCTCTGTCAAGTGAGTATATTCCCATTATGTGAATAATGTACATTTGTATATCGATGTACAATGTTATATTCTTTCTGTGCTGTATGGCGATAGATGTTATCGGATCTCAACAACTTCGCAAAAATTCCATTTTGTCCACAGGTAAAAACAATAATGACCAAATGTATCTACCGATAATCGTTATTCAAACGGTTGATATAGTATATTATTTTAAAGGTTTTTAATGTGTCAACTTTTGGTGTGCCCACACATTACTGTTTTATTTTTAACCCAAAACCTAGCCCGGAGCAAGTAAAGCATAGATTGTTTTACAAATTCCTTTTTACGACTTTCAGTTCCATCGTGCCTTTGAACTTCATCGTACAAGGCGATTCACCAAAGAATAACGTTACCAAGCAACGGAGCAATAAGAACAACAAACACAAGAAGAGGCTGAAGAAACTGGAGAAGATACGACGGAGACAGGAGCGAAAAGATCGCAAGAAAGACAACAGGGCGCATAAGTATAAAAAACGGCGGGATAAAAGCAAGAAAAGAGGTACACGTGTGTGTGTGTTATGGCGGGGGGGGGAGTGTCTTGAGTGTACTTGTCTTTGGTTTCTGTTAGGCTTACGACTAACACCACTAGAGAGCTAAATATGTAACACGCGTTTTCATTAATTATGTAAGTTTTCAACACGGGGTTGCATTTTATATGTAAGAATATCGGTTGAAGTAAGGTCAAGTCGACATGATGTTTCAATCAACAAATTTAAAGAAGTACAGATTAGTCTCAATATAAATCTAAGACATCCGATTATATTAACCCGTAGGCAGAAATTTACAGCCACGCATATTCTCTGTTTGTCTGATGGTTAACATATATATAATCGATAGTAGTATGCAGTCATGTGCGTTTTTTTACCATTACACATATATACTCTTGATTGGTAAACACAGTCACTGATTGACAGTTATCTGCTGGTGAGCTGTCAAAAGTGGTCCACGTTTTAGGTTTATATTGTAGTATAATAAGCATTTAAACACTGCATGCCATTGTGTATTTATAATATGGCGAGGAACAATAAGAAGATATCTACAGTATTCATTATTTTGTTGTTAAACGGAGTTGATATATTTGCGAATGTGTTCAAAACGACTACAGAATTGTAAAGAAAAACAAATCGCAACATCTACAATACGCCTTTACGGATACAACGTTATTTGACAAGCCTTGTAATTGCTAGTAAGTATTATTTTAATGCCAATGTTGTACCTTTTTAGAACAAAGTCGGACGAGACGACACAAATATCCCACTGGAAGTTGCTTTCATCATTTGATCGACTCCTGTCCTCTCCCACAATGCAACGCGTCATGTCCTAAATATAGAAATCGGTACACGGATGACGAGATGGACTTTCTACGCATGTTCATTCGTTACGGCATAGACCGGAAGGAAATAGCCGAGTTGATCGGGCAAGATGTGTCTGTAGTGGAAAATATGGACGACAATACATTGACTCGACTGATTTTAAAATTTGTGGACAGAGGGTCGTGACGAAACTGATGACGTCTTTGTTCGGATGACACGCGTATGAATACACATTTGCTGTGATTTTAATGATTATAAATACACGGTGAACACTGTACACATATTGAACTCAAATAGTACCGAGCTCGTGTATGTAGTCCGTGTAGCATTACGTGTTGCGCGGAAAACATTATCATAATCAAGGGTTGAGTTTTGAGTTGACGAACTTTGTGTATACGCATTTAGACTCAGTAATGAGAAAATTGTTGGAGACAAGTTGTGCTTTTTATTGCGTCCACATTTTGGAGTTAATTACCTCGTTTACAAACAATCGAGATATTCTTGCGTTATTACCACGAACGTGCATAATTTATTGTGTACATATGTTCATTTTGTTGTTTATCAACTGAACTATTATTTTCCATGGAAATTCCATATTTCAAATATATACGAAGCAGCAATCCATGAAGCAGCATTAGGTTTAAATTTGAACATTTAACAAGGGTAATTTATTTTAATTGATTTTGTTGTTGATTTTTTTTTAGAATTTTAGATGTATTTGGCAATTCTCATACATAGTTTTTTTGTATATTTGTTTTGTATGATTTATATTTGATAAAGCCTTTTATTTTATGTCAACAATGCAGTACTCTTACTTGACATTTTAATGAGATTGTTGTTATGTTTTATTTTTATGTCTAAGTTAAAACCAAAGATATATGAGGGAAAACTTACTAATAGCACAGTGTAACCGTTCCTCCAATCAGAGAAAAAAATGTTTAATTTTTGTTCAGGGCAATTTGTATTTGATTTTACATGAATATTATAGCGCATGTATTATCACAATCCACACAACACAATGTTTACCATTTGTTCTTATACGATACTCAATGACCGTCTTATAAACACAGACAAATATTGTAAAACGACTTATTAACAACGCAAACAGAGGTCCGAAATTGAGAACAGCATAGCCAAATATAATATCTAAATTACACGAAATATATGAGCCTCGTTTTGGAAAACTGGGATTAATGCATGTGCGTAAAAGTCCCTCACAGATTAGCTTGTGCAGTTCGCACAGGCTTATCAGGGACGACCATTTCCGCTTTTATAGAATGTTTCGTTTAAAGGAAGTCTCTTCTTAACGAAACTCCAGTTTAGGCTGAAAATGCCCCAGAACGAGGCTGATATATCAACTGATGTTAGAATCAAACAAATTAATTTATTATTGTTAATTATTCGTCAATCACTACTCTTTCGTTCTGAGACGTGGTTATTACAAAACTTGTGTTAAATTCATACGCAATTTACAAGTATTGCTGATGTTAAAAGGCGAAGGTTCTATTTAAGCAATAATTTTCAATTTATTGTCGTTTATCGGTCAATAAGCAACGATTTGGAGTTCTGATGCGTTTGAATTAAACACGATTTTTGTAATTTATTGGGATCAATCAAATCTCATTAAAGATATACAGATGTATATAAAGTTAAAATTCAGTAACGCGTTAACCTTTGCATGATTTTACATTATATGCATCGGTATGAACATAATGCATAAGTAAAGTACACAAAAGACAATGAGTCCAAATTGGTAAAACATATATGGATACTAAATTTACACTAACCTATTTTACGTTAAAAAGTCAAATTACGATCTGTTTAAAAAATAGCGTTTATTTTGATATTATTGACGTTCGATGGTCACTTTAACAGAAGTAGAGTTGTTATTTTATTTTAAAAGATGTATTCACATTTATAATATAAAACTTTAATTAATGTAACCACTTCATGAATAAGAAAACAAAAACGTATCCCATTCACATTGTAGAGTATAAATAAGTATATTGATGTGATCGTATTGTCTTAAGCTTATGGTATTGCCGGCATTTTATATAAATTCATTTTTTCTGTCTGCCATGTATATTATAATGGAACGTTTTAATTTAAACCTCTTTTACTGATAGACATAACCAATGTGAATTTGGCACTTGACAACGTTCACCACTGAAAAGTTATAAATCAGAATACTTGCTATAAAATGCAATGTTAATGCAAATGCAACATAATACAATGTTTAAATTAACGTTTACAGTATGTTCATTTTTTTTGGCAAAAAGAACATCGTTATGTTTGTTTACTTATTTCTAAGCAAACACATTATACAATCCAATGATTACTTTATACGGATAACAAATTTGACAAAGAATTTTGACATAAAAACATGTACACGTAAAAATTGTTACAATATTTGCATCTTCAACAAAAAGGAAAATCTACATGTAACCTCCATACCAAAGTTGTTTACGGGTATTTTGTCATGTATTTTATGTACATACATCTTTTTGAAAACACAATAAAAGACATGTTCAACAGCAGTCTCTGTGTTATTGTTTTGTCCAGGAGATCTTATTTAGTTAGTGTCTGATGAAGTGTTTTGCTTAGAAGCAGTCAATGCAGTTCAAAAGCACTCCGCTTTGTCGTAAATCCCATGCCCACATTCGGACTCTATGACCTTGAAATTTGACCTTGGGCCACATGCCCTGCATGTGAGACACAGTCCCCATATGGTTAACATTTGTGCGAAATTGTTTTTTTTTACACTGCGTGATGAATGATAAAGTTATAGTCAACACAAGCTGTTTTATCGGTATACGCCAAAATTACCTTTGACCTCTTAGTGAGACCTTGACCATTCAGCTAGGGAAACGAGTCTTACAACTAACACATGATTTCTACGTGGTGAATGTTTATGTCGTTTTATTTTAAAATGCATTTCGCATGATGAAGTACGGTCTTCACAATCACGGACGGACAAATTCGCGCATATACTATTGTAACAGCTACACGTGTATTGAGATCGTCGCAAGAAACTTCTGATACCAACGTAAGACATATTCCGAGCCTCATCGAATACATTACCCGGTAATGTAGTTAAATGAATGAGCCTCGTTCTGGGGAAACTGTGAGTAATGTGTATGCGTTAAGTGTTATCCCAGATTAGCCTGTGCAGTCCGCAACGAAAAATACCATGAAGGCGGAAAGTGTCGTCCTTGATTCGCCTGTGCTGACTGCACAGGCTGATCTCAAATGAAACGTTATGCTCATGCATAACGCTCAGTTTTTTCAAGAATATTCGTGGGTTTCCGACTTTGACAGCAAGCGGATCGACTAGTACCATACTGTAGTTCGGTAAGCCCTCCTCGTTGGACCTGTTTAGGACACGTACTACTCACGCAGTGAATAGTGGTCTATGTCTTAGTTTGGAGAAAACAAAACCCACGCGTAGACACAGGCATTTATTCTTAATTCATAATACAATTACAAAAAGATTGCAAAACAAACTCAATAAAATTGAACAGTAGCACAAATACCATCAAAGGGCTATAACTGTTCTCACATCTTACTGGGGAAAAGAAAGTATATATATATATTGACACATCAATAAACATCGTGTGGGCATATGTATAAGACATTATTGTTCTTAAAAGATACAAAACATAATAAAACTTGTTTTCAATTCGTTCGACAATATACCCTTTAGCCATTTCACTTTTGTTTTATCCACTACAACTACAAGTTCTGATTACAAAATAATACTGATGTTTGATGAGTGGTTACTTTATATGATGCGTTTTTTTTTGTTACAAAAGCCCATGTTTATCACAAAGTATTCTATACACAGGAGCACAATTAATTACAAGAGAGCCAAACGCCTTAGATCGCTCACCTGTGAACAGCTCTGGGCAGCTTTTGTGGTGTTTGAGTCACCACTTTAGAAATCAGCCAAGATATGGTTAAAACAAATGTTCTGAGCAACTTTAGGATGATTGTGTAAAATATGACTTCTAGTGTTCATTATAGACATACAAGGGAAACTACCCTACCTCCTGGTGGTCATGTCTTTTCATTAATCACAAACAAGGGCAAGGCCAATTAAGACCTCATGGCATGGGAATAATTTGTGAACACATTTTGTAGAGGACTATCATATTATGTTACATTACCAATTCCAAACATCTGGGCCTTGTGGTTTCATAAGAATTCATATCAGAAACATAAATAACCTCCCGGGCTGGGCCTTTTTTGGCCCCAGGGGCATGATTTGAACAAATATGGTAGGGGACCACCATACAATGTAACGTTTCAAATACCTGGGCATGGTGGTTTTAGAGATATAATAATAGTAATATAAACCATATTTATTGTTATATGTGATTCATGTTGTAAAGTAATTTAGTAGAATTGAACACTTTCCAAACATATAATAAGTTGATCTATAATATTTGAATCAAATGCATTCATTAGGATGTATTATAATGTGGTATCTGTTGTTAAAATGGTGTATCAAAATGTATATTGCAATAAATTATTATGTAATGTTATATAGAAAAAGTTTATACTAAACCCCCTAAAACATTTGTTTGCTAAATGACCACTATACGACGTTTCATGTGAAATACTAAAACTTTGGGTCTTGCATTTTCAGAGAGATTTTAAAAGTGTTTAACTAAATACATATTAGGAAAATTAGAAGCTCCCAGGGCGAGACCAAGTCTGTACCCATGCAGATGATTTGAACAAACTTGGTAGGGGACCACCATGAGATATTACATGCCAAATACCAAAAGTTTGGGCCTTGCGGGTTCAGATTTTTGAAGATTTCACTTTATCCATAAAATGGAAACAAGTACCCCAGGTCGGGGCCAATTTTGAACCTAGGGGCATTATTTGAACAAAACAATTGTCAGAGGATGACTTTCCGACGTTACTTGCCAAATATTACACCTATACAACGGACCAAAACTATTTGAAAAACTTGAAAAAAGAGTAAGCCAAGGATCATTCCTGGGAAGTTTCATTAAAATCTGTCGAGGGTTTCGGAGGACAAGTCCTTAGAAGACAAAAAAAAATACGCACACACCTCACACACTGAGGGAAGACGGACATCATGGTATCCTAAAAGCTCCCTAAAGCACTATGTGCTCAGTAGAGCTAAAATATATTGCACAAAAGTGAACTTATGAGTTCGACATAAGGTATCTTTGAATTATTTACAGATATCAAACCCTAAACTTACATACACTGTCAAACATCAGCATAATATAGGAGGACTCAAGCCCCATGTTTCAACATGCATAAGTTAATGTCCCATTATTTGTCTTAATCCTATGAAAGTGCAGTAAACATGCTGATCAACCATCTATACCAATGAGTTCATTGGCATATATAAATTGTTATCCCTTGCTGAGGAAACATTGTGTGAGTTCATTGGCATATATAAATTGTTATCCCTTGCTGAGGCAACATTGTGTAGCATGCGAAAACACATGTAAGTCAACCTTATGCATACAGAAACAAATAAAAATGATTTTTTCTTCATATTTTCCACTAAATGTTTTGAAAAATGTATGAATGCTACATGTGTATTTATTTCCAGAAAGTAAATCGGCATACAAAAATTGTTTTACGATATTGTTATGTATTCCATAAAGAATACTTATGACAATTCTGATAACAATAAAAGTAGTTCTAGATTTATGTGACCAACTTAATAAGATTTCAGAAACTGGCTATAGCATAAAAAAATGTATTTTTAACAAATGAACAAACAAAAACTATTTTATCCAATTGAGCGCAAAAAGTGTATGCTACATAGCTAAATCCTCATCTTTTTAGCTACTAAATGGTTTCATCTGTAAATTTCAGCTTCACAAATACTTAGCTAGCTTTACCATATGAGCTGCGTTCTTGAAAACTTTGACTTAATGCATGTACATGACTGTCCCAGATTAGCCTGTGCAGTCCGCACAAGCTTATCAGGGACAAAACTTTACACCTTCAACTGGATTTTCTTTTAAGAAGATACCCGGTACTTTCTTTAAACTAAAAAATGTAAAAGGAAGCTCTAGTAAACAAAAATCCAGTAAAGGTGCCAAGTATCAGCCCAGATTAGCCCATGCTGAAGATTTTTTACGCACATGCATTAATCCAGGTTTTCTCAGAGATGGGCTCATTTGATTTTTTGTGTAACCCTTGAGCTCATCTGTTTCTTAGCGTCATACAAAACACTTTACCTTTGTCCAAAATAATAAAAATAAATTATAAGGTCAAGATTTTTCCTAACACGTTTCTGGAATTCAGACACTGACACATAGGAATGTCTTAACAATAACAACAATCAGTTCATCAAAACACTATCACAACATTGATGAAAACAGCAACAATATTATATCAACAACTTATATGAGCCAAGCTGTGGGAAAACGGGGCCTAACACATATGCGTAAAGTGTGGTCCCAGATAAGCCTATGCAGACCGCTAATCTGGGACAACACTTTCCACTTTGACGGAATTTTTTGTTAAAAGGAAGGCTCTTCTAAACAACAATTCAGTCTAGGTAGAAAGTGCTGTCCCTGATAAGCCTGTGCGTACTTCACAGGCTAATCTAGGATGACACTTTCCGCACATGCATTTAGTCCCGTTTTCCGAGAGCGCAGCAAATATCAACAACTTATATCAACAACAAGATCCTAAAATGGTCTGGGTGGCTCTTTCATTTGAAATGGTTCTAGCTGCTCCTCCAGTGGCAAAAGTTTGTTCAACTGTTCCATTCTGGGCATGATGTCGTTCATGGTGTCTTTGATGCGATTAAGAACAAGCACGGTTTCCGATGTGCGTTGGAATTGGTCCGCATATTTGGCGTATTTCCTTTGCTTTTCTGACATGCTCTGCATCAATTTCTGTATGATTAAGTCTATCTGGAATGAAAAGAAGCACTTGAAATTGAAAAGCAACATATACAATTACAAGATTATCATCAAACATCAAAGAAAGGGTAACCCAGATTATAAATTAATCATATCAGTGACGTAACCAAAAAAATTGGATGCGTCTTGAAGTACTGCATGTACAAACACATTTTTCTGTCAAACAAGTTTCGGATTTTAAAATAAGTGTCAAGCCTAACAAAGTTTGAGTAAAATATCACTTCCTCGCCTTTTTTTAGATTTTATATTAAAATGTGAAGAACAAGAAGGGAAAACATACCATTTAATACAATAACATGGACAGCAAGTCTTTAAAAGTATTGCAAGCAATACACGAGTCCCATACTGAGCTTTTTTCATGACTAACTAGAGGCTGAATATGGGCAACAACTTACTTGTTCATAAGCTTCTTCACAATTGTCATAAAGGCTACCTCACAATCACATCATTATTATATTTTGAGTTTCAGTACACATTAAAATCCCATATTTGTGCCTTCAATTTCTTAAGTGACCTTTTTTTATGATGCATTTCTCAAAACTGGAAAGCTTCTAGACAAAATGATAAAATTGGAACTGTTCTTGGTCTAAATTAGGTCAAGAGGTCGTCATGCGTAATGGATATGGTGTCCGCCTAGCTACCTGAAGGTCACAGGTTTGATCCCCACTGAAGGAGCGTTCTTATGATCTACCCAAAAGACACCAAGTACTGGTTCTACCCAGGAAATAGACTCAAGAGCCTCTCAATAAGCTTTTGATGCAATTGAGCTAAAATAAATAGGTTTAAATCTAAATAAGGTCAAGGTTAACTTCAGGTAGCTTGATATAGGAAGATAGAAAATGTCATATGCAAAAACTGTGTAAAGGATAGCAATCAATGTTTGTACTAGAGGATACAGCATAATCAACTACGACTGTGTTAGTTTGAAAGGATGTAGCAATCCATGTTTAAGCTAGTAGAAACGGTAGAATCAACTGCAACTGTGTGAGTTTCAAAGGATGTAGCAATCTATGTTAAAGCTAGTATAAACGGTAGAATCAACTTCAACTGTGTGAGTTTCAAAGGATGTAGCAATCTATGTTAAAGCTAGTAGAAACGGTTCAATCAACTGCAACTGTGCGAGTTTTAAAGGATGTACATGTAGCAATCAATGTTTGAGCAATAAGAAACACTAAAATCAACAGCAACTGTGTCAGTTTCAAAGAATGTAGAAATCGATGTTTGTGCTTTCAGAAACAAGACAAGACAGATGGACAGAAAAATGACTATATACCTATAAAGTATTGCATCAAGATTCCAGGGGACTAAAACCCACCAGAAATAATCACCTTTTTGATTTTTACACACAGACATCAAAGCCTTGTATCGAAATCTATTTGATCCTAATAATTAAGTGCTCCATTCATAAAAAAATGTAAAAAAAACACTCATATCATCACCTCTTTGATCCGGATACACAGAGCGTTCTGGTCAAAGGCCACGGACTCGGCCATCTGCTTGAGGTGGTCCTGGTAGCGCAGGCAGAGAGCCAGCAGGTGCTTGGGGTCCATCTTCTCCAGGACCTCGTTGTCACGGGAACTCGTAGGGATGTTCAAAGACCCTCTGAGTATCGGCCAGATCACCGGGATCGTGTTCAGTTTTGTGATCTCCGGATCAGGATCTTTTGATATGAAAGGAATACGCTGGTGGAATTGAAAGCTTTTGTCAACTATAGTCAACGCATATTTTAATTTAAAAGCTTGAAACCATTTGATGGATGCTTACATTTTTAGAAACAAGCCTAGATAACTAAGGCCACAACAATTTGATCAGTTGTTTGATAGAACTTGGATACAAAACATTGGAGAAAGTCAGTGTAATAAAAATAAACAAATTTGTTTAACATTTCTGCTAAACACATTCAGCTTATTCAATGCTGCCATTTCATATATATAATATATTTATATTTCAGATAAAATAAAAGTCTATGTTGTAATATATGTAGCTTAAAGAAAATGAAAAGAAAATACAACTCGGCTTAATTTTTTTTTTAATGCATGCAAAACGGATCATGCAGGCGCAATTTTTTTTAATTTAATTTCACAAATACACAGATACAGCAAATTCAACAAACATCTGATTAACTTATTGTGGCTTTAACAATTGTACAAGATAACATATTTGCAACAACAATATAATAATAATAAAAGTGATAGACCAAACAGTGTTTCATATTTGCTAACCTTTTTTCCATCAGTATGCAAAAATGGGCAAAAATACCACTTTTTGTCGATTCACACAGACAAATACCACCTTGATGAAATCAGCCAACAGGCACAGTATAACTATAACCCTGGATGTATTCTTAATTACTACACTGCATGTCAACCTTTAATGATGGACTGTCCATCAGCAACAACCACGATGTCATGTTTGGGTGTGTAATCCCTGGTCGGCATCTCTCGGTGGGAGGGCATCGTGGCTGCACGCTGGCGATTTACTTGGTTACGGGGGGAATTCTTCGGGGAATCTGGGAATAAGAGTCGGGCAAAGATTTTATCCAACGATACCCTTGATAAGTTGTGCAGTGATGACAAATGTTTTCATAATTATAGTGTCAATTGTAACGGCTAAGCACTTATCGGCTCTCACTTATGAGAGACACTTATAATCATTTGAACAGTATACCAATAAATGACTACTCCTATCTCAATAATGTATGCCAGACGCCTGGCTACAAGCCAATCTGTATCCTGTGATTAAACTACTATGGGTTAGGTAATTCAGCATACCCCAAGTACTCCGGCTTCATGCTTATATCAATCATTCAATTCCATTACCTCTAGGTCAGGAACAGTTTTGTAGTTTAATGTTATATGGCATGTGTTTTGGCTATGTAAGATACAGTGTATATTTAATTATATCCAACATAATGACTGATTATAAGCCTAATTTTGTTGTTGAAACAAACAGTAAATACAAATGTATTTATGCAGCTCAAAAAAGTAATCATGAGTCTTGTAAAATGTCCAGTTTAAACTTTAAGAAATCTTTCGGTGTCTTTTAAATTGTTTATAATTATGATTTAAGAATAAGTTATACATGTCCCCAAGCTCATACCTGCGGAGATAGGTTTGCTGATTGCATACGAGGTGTAGGGTATGTCCTCGTCTCGCTGTGACTTGATGCTGCTACCTGGGGCACCAGCAGGGGGCTGACTGCTCTGTTCTGATCCCATTCTTAGGACTGCAGGGAGAGAATATACAAAATACAAACACTCTGAAAGAGTTACCACCTCCTGTCTGAAAAATTGGGTCAGCATGTGCAACAAATAGCGATCATTTCAATTAAATGTTACGAAACCATTGCTTTCTAACAACAAGAACACTGCCTACGGGTGCATGATATGTACAGGGAGAATGTACTGGTACAGTGCTCCAGTAAGGCCTACATGGAAGGGCGCAGCACCCAGCTGCTCCAAGATCCCACCCTGCAACCTCTGACCTCCTTTGTACCTTTTTTGTTTTGATCACATTATTATATAGCAAATTTAATTTGAAGTTTCAATAACATAACACAGTGAAACTAGTTTTATTAATTTAGAAACAATTTTTCCACTAGACATGAATGTAATATGATATATATTTCTAGAACACATGCTATATTGAACATATTATTCCACATGGATAATTAACCGCGCTGGCTGAAATGTCTTTTGTACAAAAGAGCATACTGCCCTTTTCAAGTCCTAGCTGGAGCACTGATGTACAAATACAAAAACACTGAAAGAATTATAAAAACTTGTCTGCAGAATTTGGTCGGCAAGAGCAACACATAGCTATATATGTACTTTCATTTAAATGTCAAAAAAGAATTGATTTCTTTCAAAAAAAAAAGAACACTGCCCATGTGTGATGGATATTTAACATGATTCTATTTGACATACTGGTACGTCCCTTTTATGAATCCTTTTTATTAGAATGAATCCTGTCCTTTTTACTAGAATGAATTCATTACTGTGATGAAGTATGTTGAATTTACATGTCAATACTTCTTATGGACATTGAGACATTAGTCATCAATATTAAAATTATTTAAGTTATAATACTTTTACTCAAATTGAAGTCGCTATGCCAGCTTCAAGTTTTAATTAAAGACCATAATTTCAGGCCTTGACACTTACTTTTTTGACAGGGTTCCCGGAGGGAACCCTTCTTTCAACTTTTGGTGAACCTCACCCAAACAAGGGTTTCCTCCTGTTTTGACGCACAGCGTAAGGGCAAATAAGTACAAGAAGCATACTAGTACACATTTTATTTACAATATTCAATTCTGTTGCCATTTAAAGTAGACCCATAAAAAGCTTATAAGCTGTGTTTTGTAAACTTTGAATATCATGTCTTTCATCAACATCATCATCATTGTCATCGTAAAACTGGGCCAAAATATGGTAAAATAGCACTGTAAAATATACTGTTCGAAAATTTAAAGTCGTCAATTATGGACGGAAACCCGTATGTCCGAAAATTAATCCACTTGAAATTTCCGATTTCGTTTTTCTTTCTTGAAGACCTACGCGTTTCTAAGAGCTCTGCATTTGTTTTTTTTGTGTGTGCGGGCTTTAACACCCTCGAGGTATCTCCACATGTTTGTTTAAATTATCAAATTCATAAACGAATTTTGTTTTTGTTGTGGGGTTGCAAAAACCGTTTTAGTAAGCGACCACAAGTTACTTCCCTTTGCGTAATCGGAATACTTTGCGCATGTACCACATAGTAACTGGTCCGAGATATTAAAAATACACTACTTTAGTACTTATCGTTTCGGAAGTTCTTCTCATAAACACGGCAAGAAATAGAAGATAATTACGCTGATTCAACTGGTCAATCAATACGAAGTGGTTCTATAAATTTAGGATTCCCGGAGGATCACCCAGCTTGAAAGAACTGGTGACCCTCGCTAAAATCTGGTGTCCTCGGGTTCCCGGGACACCGTCAGTGTCGAGGCCTGAATTTCTCATTGAATACCAGTCCAAATTTGTTGGGAAAAAACACATTTTCCATTAATTATATTATTTATCGACGAAATATAATATTGGCATAGACTTCTTAAACGTATCAGTATCAGGGAATCTTATGGAAAATAGCATTGTAAAATATAATGTTCGAAAATTTAGAACCATAATGGTGGACAAAAAAACGTATGTCCGAAAATAAAGAGAGTCCGAAAACATATCTCAATTAAGTAAAGTTATACAACGGGTTAAATCAATCAAGGCAGGGGCGTATTTATATAAAATGTATTTCCCACTTGACTCGTTACAATGGAGATTGTGAATGACTTACTATTTGTATCGATAGTTTTGAACTATAACACGGAAGAAAAAAAATACGCCAGTTCATTAATTTTATGTTTACATATTAAATTGCCGGAAATAAATGACCCAAAGAACAGCACACAACACATGGTTAGGCTTCACTCATTTTCCAGCTTAAATGGTCCTAACTAGTTTCATGTGCTTGCAGTTGATGCAAACCATTGGTTTGAATCAAATGATTATTTAATTCAAAACAGATTCTGATTGGTACCATACATGACAAATATCTTCTTCATGTATTGTACAAGATCCCTCTTTGTGGCATTGTCGTACAAGAAAACAGTTCAAGAGTCATGGTGTGGCGCATTTAAAAGAAAGTTTTAAAACTATGTACAACAGTCATTGATGGGTTATTTTGGTACCATCCTTTCCTTGAGAGCTTCAAGGCTGGGAGCTGTCACAAGGTGGTTTTGAAGTTGATTACACAGTCTTGTTGCTGACGAGAAGGAGGAGTGTCTGAGGTAGTCTGCTCTGCAGTATGGAATGATGTAGCTGATACTGCTGCCTCTTGTGGATGATATAGCAGGGCGAAGGTAGGGATCAGATGGAATGCCAATTAGGTTGTTTATAATTCTGTACATCATGGTGACTTTAGCGACTATTGTAGGGTATCTCTTGGAGGGGCTGCCATCTAATGTCAGCTTTCAACGTATAATTGCTCGAACAGGATTCTGCAAATTGATACAGATATCTTTGGACGCTATCTCAAGTTATCAAGTAATGATAAATTATATCTTTCTATTATCTGATGGTCAAGACGGATCTGTTTTCTATAGCATCCGCCTTCCATGTCCGTAATAGTACATCTGAAGCTGGCATTTGACAATATCTGCAAGGTCCAGGATGTTAAGTCAATAATAATAATTTATACTGTTTTCGTAATAATGTGTATCTAAAGTGTATTAAAAGTGTTTTTAAATTTAAACTTGAAATAAACGGATATATCTTTGATTTATACGATGGGATACAATGATGGAGCAAGGCTTGTTACAAGTTGCGACCTATGCCCCAAAAGTGTAAATTTAAGTTGTCAGAAATAGCAAAATATACATAACAAAGAACCGGACTGAACTAACAAAATGATTGGGAACGTGAAGCACAGGAGGTCTAATAACACTATTACCGTAGCAGATATAGGTTATTTTACTGATGAAAGTATGGGGTGTTATATGATCACATTATTCACGCTAAAGATTATTAATCATGATTGAGTTAATCTCAAATACAGTATGGGTTATGGTGTCCGAATAATCTAGTTTTTTGGAACATCAATAATTATATGATATAAAATATACTTATACACATACTGCAATATTGTAGTCATTACTAAATAGGAGAACATACCCTTTAAGAATAAACGCGCCGGTGCTGACAATTTGCCAAATATAAAGGGAAACACACAACCTGCTTTGATTTTGAGCCGTGATTGCGAAACTGTTGTATCCCTTTAGCCATTCCATCGGGGATAAAATAGTTTCCTGCTTAACACGCAGTAAAAATCGTCGCAAAACACAGTGCTGCATCCCTTAAAGTTTATATTAGCCCATGCAGAATTGGATTTTTTTAAAAACTATATACTACACAAAAAAAGATCGTCAATTGAATTACCTGTTCGTGTAAATAAGATAAACAATATATTGAACATTTTCTATTTCGCGCTGTTTTGGTACTTTTAGATGTTCGCTTACGAACAACTAAGGTTAGTGGCATGCGTTGCAAGTCAGCCTGCTCTTAACTACGCCAAGAACGATAACCACCGCATCTGCCTGTTTATACTTAACCACTGGTACACTGCAGACAGTGTGTGTATGTTATCAATAGTGTTTATCAGCTTGTGCGACGACATTGGCCAGTTTGTCATTGAAATCTGTACATATTGGCTGCTTTCAGGGAAAACGGGGCCTAATGCATGTCAAATAAGTGGTGTCCCAGATTAGTCTGTGCACACTGATTAGCCTGTGCAATGCGCTCAAGCTAATCAATGACGACACTTTCTGATGTTTATGGTGTTTTTCATTTAAAGACAGTCTCTGGTACTGGGATGACAATTAATGCATATGCAGTAAGCCCTGTTTTCCCAAAATTAAGCTTGAATTAACTTTTCTATTAATGATTTGAAAAAAAAAGAACATACAAGTGATAATAACTTCAAAGTAACCTCGCTGACAAGGCAAATAAACAAAATTACTTTTAAATCAAATAAACAACCAATGAGTTCTAAATTTTTACCTTGTGGCATTTTTAGTAAACATCTAAAAAGGACATTTTCACAGTTTGTCATTAAATGCTTAATATTAATAAATGTAAACATTGGATCTTAAAAGCTCCAAAAAAAAAAGAAAAAAAAAAGTCACCCTCAACTTGGATCGAAGCACTGACCCCTGAAATAAAAGTCTATCGTTAAGACCACTCGGCCATCCGTGCTCATACACTGAGAGATATATTTTATACTTTATATAAGCAATCCTCGTAGTATGAACATATATAACGACAACAACAGAACTCTCCAAATTATTAGATCCTTAAATTTTGTCAATTTACCAAAACGCGAAAAGGTCCTTTAATGTCTTCAGACTTGCAAATTGAATGAGTTCAATTCACTGTCAGATCTTACATCATGTATAACTTACAGGCTTAGTGGTTGCCTGTTAGCCTGGGGCCAGTAGATTTAAGCGCAGGAAACTCAATTTCAAAAGTTGGTTACAGTTGGGCTAAACAGCAGGGCAACTAGCTTGTTCAAGGCTTGAAACAACTCAATCCAATAAAACATAGAATACAAATTGGCTGTGGATCAATTAGGCCTAGGAAATGATTCAATTCCGGCTCACAACAAGACATGATGCATTAAAAGTCTGTCATGTCGGCAAAATTNAAAAAAAAAAAAAAAAAAAAAAAAAAAAAAAAAAAAAAAAAAAAAAAAAAAAAAAAAAAAAAAAAAAAAAAAAAAAAAAAAAAAAAAAAAAAAAAAAAAAAAAAAAAAAAAAAAAAAAAAAAAAAAAAAAAAAAAAAAAAAAAAAAAAAAAAAAAAAAAAAAAAAAAAAAAAAAAAAAAAAAAAAAAAAAAAAAAAAAAAAAAAAAAAAAAAAAAAAAAAAAAAAAAAAAAAAAAAAAAAAAAAAAAAAAAAAAAAAAAAAAAAAAAAAAAAAAAAAAAAAAAAAAAAAAAAAAAAAAAAAAAAAAAAAAAAAAAAAAAAAAAAAAAAAAAAAAAAAAAAAAAAAAAAAAAAAAAAAAAAAAAAAAAAAAAAAAAAAAAAAAAAAAAAAAAAAAAAAAAAAAAAAAAAAAAAAAAAAAAAAAAAAAAAAAAAAAAAAAAAAAAAAAAAAAAAAAAAAAAAAAAAAAAAAAAAAAAAAAAAAAAAAAAAAAAAAAAAAAAAAAAAAAAAAAAAAAAAAAAAAAAAAAAAAAAAAAAAAAAAAAAAAAAAAAAAAAAAAAAAAAAAAAAAAAAAAAAAAAAAAAAAAAAAAAAAAAAAAAAAAAAAAAAAAAAAAAAAAAAAAAAAAAAAAAAAAAAAAAAAAAAAAAAAAAAAAAAAAAAAAAAAAAAAAAAAAAAAAAAAAAAAAAAAAAAAAAAAAAAAAAAAAAAAAAAAAAAAAAAAAAAAAAAAAATAACCACACCAGGGCTCGAACCACTGACCCATGGAGTAAAAGCCAAGCGCCGAAACCACTCAGCAATCCATCTTCACGTGTGTTTGTGTGTAATTCAGAGTTTATGTTCGGGTCGTTCTATACGAGTTCATTATGTGCGGACCTGACCAGCCGTCTTCAGATGGGTTGCCATTTATTTTATACTTTGTATAACTATCCATGTGATGTAACAAAATATAACGATAACAAAAGAAATCGAAACTTTAGATCGTTTCGCGTCTGAGACGCTTTACAATTTTATCAATTTCTAACGATGATTTTTCGAAAACGAACGTGTATTTTCAGTATAAGTCTGCGGCATTATTGTTATTATGCACACTGGTGTACATTGTTCATTTATTTCTTGAATCTGTGACAAAAAGTTGAAAAATTCTCATCTTGATAAACTGTGAACAAGTCCCTTTAAGTCTCAGAATTGGTTGGTGAATAAGGGCCCTGAAAATGTTTCCACCGTGATAAATCGCGGTGACAGTGGGTGAGCACCGCGGGCGTGATCTGGAAATCGATCTCAGTATTCAATTCAGTGATATGTTTATATCATTGTCAAGCGAAAAGATCATATTGTGTCATGTTAGCGAGTGACTATGACAGACAGACTAGTTTATTAATTTATCACTTGTCTACGTAAAAACACAGAAAAGCAGTACAAAATCATTATATATATGTACAAAACCACTCAAAAAGAGTAAAAGTGTTCAACGGGTATATACATCATAACATCTGTTAAAAATAAAAAAAAACATCTTTAGAAATTTCGATTCAAAATGATTATTTTTCTTAAAATATATATACATATTTGTATACCTGTTCTTTGTTCAAAAAAGCAAGTTCATTTCGATACATATTTAAAAAAAACGTATACGAAGGAATCTGTATATTGTGATAAATACATGTGAGTTGCGTTCTGACAAAACTGGGCATAATGCATGTGCGTAAAGTGTCGTCCCAGATTAGCCTGTTTAGTCCGCACATGCTGATCAGGGACGACACTTTCTGCTTTTATGAAATTTTTCGTTTAAATAAAATTTCTTCTAAGCAAAAATCCAATTGAGGCGGAAAGTGTCGTCCCTGATTAGCCTGTGCTGCACAGGCTAATCTGTGACGACACTAAACGCATATGCATTATGCCCAGTTTTCTCAGAACGCGATACATGTATTAATTTATTCAATATCACAATATTAAGATCCCTTCGAAAACGTGTTTTTTTAAATATGTTTCGAAATCAGTTGATGATGTTGGCGAGTCAACATTTGTTTACATATTACTTGTTCATTTCGATACATATTTTGTTTTCTTTTAATTCTTAATTTTGTGATAAAAACATGTAGCGTTTCACTTATTGTATACATTATTATTATGCATTACGTGATGCAAAAAATATATAATTATGTGTCGTGTTCTGAGAAAACTGGGCATAATGCTTGTGCGTAAATTGTCATCCCAGATTAGCCTGTGCAGTCCGCACAGGCTAGTCCGGGAGGACACTTACCGCCTTATACCGCTGGATATTTGCTAAGAAGAGACTTCATTTAAACAAAACATGTCTTAAAACGGAAATTGTCGTCCCTGATTAGCCTGTGCGGACTGCACAGGCTAATCTTGGATGACAATTTATGCACAAGCAGTTTGCCCAGTTTTCTCAGAACACGACAGATATATTTATATACTAGTATATGATATGACGGCGCTACGATAGATGCCAATCACTGAACAATAACATTTACATGCTCATAGAATTTATGAAATTTGCAAACAAAAACGCCCATTTATGGTGAGATTGTATTGCTGGCATACATGTTCATGTGTCAAGGATAAGCACGATGAAAAATTGAAGTTCATTTACACGCAATAAACATACAAACGCAAAGAAGCATGTTGGCATGTATTTTATTTCTTGTACCTCAAGGACACCATGCGTGCGCTATTGAAAATGTTTACCTATACATGTATACATCATCAAATACTTACACAGTCATACATACACACAGACATACAGAAACAAACTACATCAAACAATAAGGACAGTCATACACACACAAAGACATACATACAGGAACAAACTACATCAAATCAATAAGGACAGTCAAACATACACACAGACAGACATACATTATTAATCTTCATCAAATCAATAAGTACAGCCATACATACACACAGACATGGATACGTAACCAACTACATCAAATCAATAAGGAAATCTTTTTACGCCCGTGGGTTGAGGTATGGACGATTTGGCGAGTATGCCCAGCATCATCTCCGTCATCGACCGTAGCTTCCTTATCTCTAGTATTAGTGCATGTGATTGTCTTGTCAGTGCTTCCACCTGGTGCCGAATACTTTCGAGGTCACGCAGCATCATCGTGTTGTTGTTGAGGATCAGGTTCAATGTTGACATCAGCCATTCATCGCTGGTGGTCGTCGTCAGCTCTGTTGAAGGCATGGTCGTTATTTCCTGGATCGTAGTCGTTGGTGCGAAATCGGTCGGTAGCTGGGTCGATGAAGTATCGGGAAGTACCCTAATGTATGTAACTCTTCGTTTTCTGGGCTTTTTCTGTAAAGATTAATTTTTTGCTTATAATGTTTGTGTTAATTCTAATATCGTTTTAAGAAATTTGAACTTTTCTCAAGTTATATGATAAAGATGTTAGGTTTGTATTTTATCGAAAAGAAGCGGTACGTTTAAAAACAGCTCGATGTCGATATAATTCGTTCGAACTTCTAATGATTTTAAAGGAGAGACTTAAAATAACCACGAATAAGAACGACATTTTGGGGTTAAATCATTATTTATTGTGTAAAAATAAAGAACTATACCTCTTGCTGTTTTGGCATGGTTCAATCTACACGCAAACACTTAGTATTCCAGTAACGTTCTAAATATTCACTTAGACTCTGTTTAAATGCATTCACTTTAATAATCCAAGATTCAACATGTAACACGTGGGTTATATGTAGAAGTAAACAAAGTAATGACAGTAAAACGTATTTACATTTTTTTTTATAGGCATCTTGTTTCTTTGATATCAATTTGTGTGAATAACAAAAACAAAAGTGTTTTATATTTAATTTAACGCGGCACCTTTAAGTCCGTCGAATCCCATGTAGAGATGATAATTACTTTTTTGTAATAAAAAGATCTAACAGTTTGTAATTATTTTCTGTGAATG